>PVKP010031983.1:0-26400 GCA_004027715.1 Plecturocebus donacophilus | reverse complement strand
CTCAGGGAAGCTCCTTGTTTATCATAACTTTCTTCACAGAAGCATTTCCTCAGAGATCTGACAGAAGACCCCAGGGGACTGGGCCTCAGGTGGCACTGGCTTGGCAGAGACCCCTTCTATGGGCATTGGTTATGGGTGGGATGAGGAGGAGTATGTGTGTGTGTATGTGTTGGGGGGGTTGTATTTTTTACCATTTGCTTCTTTTTCAGTAGCCAACTTTGACATCCCAACGGGTACATACTTAAGGTGTCCACAAGGCAGGAGAACCCCCTATAAAATGTTCTTTGGAAAATTTTGATGTGTGAAAAGATGCATCCAGGTAATCATTCTAGGAGAACCAGGAACTACCTTGGCTGCTCTGATACGTCTTTTCTGATTTATTACTTAAATTAGCATTGATTAGGTTGACATGTGCACCATCACCTTGCATTACTTGAGTCTCTGAGCATCTTATCAGGACCTTATTAATGGCCCAGCTTCATGTATGAACCAGCTGGGTGAGGCGAGAAGACCAGGGAAGAAGAAAGGCAGGAACAACCCGTTTGTGGACAGCACTGAGTCGGAGCCCAGAGGCTAACACTGCAGTGGTTCTCTGTCTAACACTCACCCTATTTTAGGTAAAACCATAGCACTGTGAAAGGCAAAGTCCCCTGAACCAATTGCTAGGGATGCTGGGTCTAATTTTTGTCTTTGTCATTGGCTTGATATAAGACCTCAGGCTGTTCACTATTGACCTGTGTAAATATAGCTGCTTTCTCATCTGCAACTTCATCCAGTTTTCCTCCTTGGGTTGTGGTAGGTATCTGGAAAGGCAAACAATGAAAGTACTTCAAAAAGTGAAAAATGCTTGTCTTAATCTTCTTAAGAGTACAAGTTGGGCCCTCTGAAGCCAAATCCTACACTGCAGCAAATATATTAGAGTAAGGCTTTCATTCTTAGGCAATTTATTGGAAAAATACTTTTTCAATTCCTGGTTATATATAAATGATGTAATCATCAGAATTGTACTGTGTCAGAGCAATTTCTTCTGAAATGATTTAGAAGATAAGAACTAGGTAGACTAAATTACACCTGTTGTGTTTGCTCACTTGAGATACACACACGGACATACAGAAACACACACACACACACACACACACACACACACAGATATATACACATTTGTTGAGAAGTTGTCTCATAGACTAATTGGAATTAATAGGACTCTGATCTCTTTCCCATTTAAACCACTGATTTATGTTGCAAGACAAATGCAAACCAGGGCTGTAACATAGTGACTAAGAGAAATAAATGATTTCAAGTCAACAGCATGACAAATGGTCAGAACAAGCATCCACCCTCTGGTTATTACAACCTTTTATTATGATCTTTCATTAAGCAACCTAGCATTTCATATAATGTAGAAGTTATTAATTTACCAGAAACAAGTGAGGGTACTCAGGTCTTTCACCTTCTCTGAAAATAAAATGGAAATTGATTAGGCAAACTTTTTGATTAATACCTGGATAACGTGTACCTTCCTTCTTCCTGGTATATAGTGAAAACCAACCACATTATTGGTCCCAGCTAAAAAACAAAAACAAACGAGCAAAAAAACTTTGAGAAAAGTCTAGTCTATCTCTTTATACAGATTAGGATACTGTGGCCCTCTTAGAGGAGGTTGCAAACAAGAAATCTTGACCTGTATAGCTGAACTATGTGTCTGGCACATAGTAGATACTCAGTAAATGTTTGTTTGATGGTGAATCTTCGGGATCAGGAGTTTTCAGAGCAGAATACAATAAAATGGGAAAATAATGGACTTGGCCAGGGCTACATGGCTGCAACTGGGAGTAAAGGCATCTGAGTTTTAGGCCCAGGTGATACCATAAACATCTTATATGAAGCATATCACTTTCTTTAGCCTAAGTTTCTGCTATTTTCATTGTAAATAATACTTTCTGTTTTAGCTGACTTAGTCCAGTGCTTTAGAGTAAATGAGAAAAGAGACATCAATGCACTTTGGAAAATGTCAACCAGTCTCCTCTATAGCTAGTGAGCTTGTCGCGTAGATGAATCAGCAAGATCAGCCTGTCTTTAAAGTAAGACTTAGGAAGCAGCCAGAGACAGCTAAGTGAGCTATTCCACTGATGGCTAAAGTTAATGGCTGCTATTTATTTATTTCTCTTCAAATCTTCTGATATGGGAATGAACTTATCTAGATCAGAGCTGTAGGATGGAAATCAGTCTAGGATATTTTGATAATTAGAGTGTATTTATTGTGAGCCTTTTAAGATAAAATGCTGGGCTAGAATAGAATTTCAATTTTCCAGGAGTTTAGAATCTAAGATTTTCAGAATAATACTGCCTGGGGCACAGGGCATTAATAATGAACTTACCAAAGAGAGAAAGGGTTAATCCTTTGTATTAAAAAGCTTTCAGTTTAGACCAGGCAAGTTGGCTCATGCCTGTAATCCCAGCACTTCGAGCAGCTGAGGGAGGTGGACCACTCAAGCTCAGGAGTTTGAGACCAGCCTGGGCAACTTGGCGAAACCTCATCTCTACAAAAAAATACAAAAGTTAGCTGAATACGGTGTGCACATCTGTGGTCCCAGCTGCTCAAGAGGCTAGGATGACTTGAGCTCAGGAGGCAGAGCTTGGAGTGAGCTGAGATTATGCCAATGCACTCCAGCTTGGGTGACACAGCAAGATGCTTTCTCAAAAAAAAAAAAAAAATCTCAATTTTTAGCAGTATGCTTACAGGTTTCTCTGTTTCCTTTACCCATACTTCAGAAATAAGAAATGAGCTTTGTTATATGAAAAGTCAAATTTGACAAAGACAGTTCATAGAAGGATGGATATTCATGTTTTTCTATTAAATTCAGCCAAATTACCACTTTTCCTTGAGTATTTAGAAGTTTGTACGTATACATTAAAATTGTACTGACTTTCTATAATTTTACAGTTACATCCCTAACTGCTAGTGTCTGAATGGTGTGATAGCCCCATGAACAAATCCATTTTTTTCTCACTTGAAACCTGTCAGATAGCTACAGGTTTCCTTAACACAATTAAAATAGAAGTCAAATAATTGCAACATGAGTTTTAAACCAGGACAGTTCCCTTTGATTGGCAAGAGATTGAAAACAATTATTATTAGATCTCCTACCTCTCTAGCATTATGGTTTTTTCTTCTTCTTCTCTCTCTCTTTTTTTTCTTTTTTTGCTTTTTGATCTGTGTTCTTTTTTATTTTATTTCATTATCTTTTTTGTTTTTATTGTACTTTGGGTTCTGGGGTACATGTGCAAATCATGCAGGGTTGTTGCCTAGGTACACACATGGCAATGTGGTTTGCTGCCTCCAACCCCTGTCACTTACATCTGGCATTTCTCCCCATGTTATCCCTCCCTGACCTCCCCACCCCTCCTGCTGTCTCTCCCTTAGCCCCCTAAAACAGACCCCAGTGTGTCATGCTCCCCTCCCTGTGTCTCTGTGTTCTCATTGTTCAACACCCACCTATGAGTGAGAACATGTGGTGTTTGATTTTCTGTTCTTGTGTCAGTTTACTGAAAATGATGGTTTCCAGATTCATCCATGTCCCTACAGAGGACACAAACTCATCATTTTTTATGGATGCATAGTATTCCATGGTGTATATGTGGCACATTTTCCTTGTCCAGTCTATCCTTGATGGGCATTTGGGTTGGTTCCAGATCTTTGCTATTGTAAACAGTGCCACTAGGAACATATGTGTGCATGTGTCTTTACAGTACAGTGATTTATAATCCTTTGGGTACATACCCAGTAATGGGATTGCTGTGTCAAATGGCATTTCTATTTCTAGGTCCTTGAGGAAGCACTACACTGTCTTCCACAATGGTTGAACTAGTTTACACTCTCACCAACAGTGTCAAAGTGTTCCTATTTCTCCACATCCTCTCCGACATCTGTTGTCTCCAGATTTTTTAATGATCGCCATTCTAACTGGGGTGAGATGGTATATCAATGTGGTTTTGATTTGCATTTCTCTAGTAATCATTGATGATGAGCATTTTTTCATATGTTTGTTGGTCTCAATATATGTCTTCTTTTGAAACATGTCTGTTCATATCCTTTGCCCACTTTTGAATGGGTTTGTTTGTTTTTTTTTTCTTGTAAATCTGTTTTAGTTCTTTGTAGATTCTGGATATTAGCCCTTTGTCAGATGGGTAGATTGCAAAAACTTTTTCCCATTCTGTTGGTTGCTGGTTCACTCTAATGATTGTTTCTTTTGCTGTACAGAATCTCTGGAGTTTAATTAGATCCCACTTATCTATTTTGGCTTTTGTTGCCAATGCTTTTGGTGTTTTAGTCATGAAGTCCTTGCCTATGCCTATGTCCTGAATGGTTTTGCTTAGGTTTTCTTCTAGGGTTTTTATGGTGTTAGGTCTTATGTTTAAGTCTTTAATCCATCTGGAGTTAATTTTAGTGTAAGGTATCAGAAAGGGGTCCAGTTTCTGCTTTCTGCACACTGTTAGCCAGTTTCCCAACACCATTTATTAAACAGGGACTCCTTTCCCCATTGCTTATTTTGGCAGCGTTGTCAAAGATCAGATGGTTGTAGATGTGTGGCATTGCCTCCAAGGTGTCTTTTCTGACTCTGTTTTGGTGCCAGTACCATGCTGTTTTGAATACTGTAGCCTTGTAGTGTAGTTTGAAATCAGGTAGTATGATGCCTCCAGCTTTGTTCTTTTTGCTTAGGATTGTCTTGGCTATGTGGGCTCTCTTTTGGTTCCATATGAAGTTTAAAGTGTTTTTTCCAGTTTGTGAAGAAGGTCATTGGTAGCTTGATTGGGATAGTGTTGAATCTATAAGTTACTTTGGGCAGTATGGCCATTTTCATGATGTTGATTCTTCCTAACTATGAGTATGGAATGTTTCTCCATCTATTTGTGTCCACTCTTATTTCCTTGAGCAGTGGTTTGTAGTTCTCCTTGAAGAGGTCCTTTAAATCCTTTATTAGTTGTATTTCTAGGTATTTTATTCTCTTTGTAGCAATTGTGAATGGGAGTTCGCTCATGATTTGGCTCTCTGTTAGTCTGTTATTTGTGTATAGAAATGCGTGTGATTTCTGCACACTGACTTTGTATCCTGAGACTTTGCTGAAGTTCCTTATCAGTTCAAGGAGATTTTGGGCTGAGATGATGGGGTCTTCTAAATATACAGTCATATCATCTGCAAATAGAGACAATTTGACTTCCTCCTTTCCTGACTGAATACCCTTTATTTCTTTTTCTTGCCTAATTGCTCTGGCTAGAACTTCTAATACTATATTGAATAGGAGATTTATAGCAATAAATGCCCACCAGAGAAGCGAGGAAAGATCTAAAATTGACACCCTATCATCAAAATTGATCTTGCTGGAGGAGCAAGATAAAAAAAACTAAAAAACTAGCAGAAGACAGAAATAACTAAGATCAGAGCAGAACTGAAGGTGATAGAGACACACACAAAAAACCCTTCAATAAATCAATAAATACAGAAGCTGATTTTTTGAAAAGATCAACAAAATAGACAGACTGCTAGCCAAAATAACAAAAAAGAAAAGAGAGAAGAATCAAATAGGTGCAATAAAAAACGAAAAAGGGGATATCACCATAGATTCCACAGAAATACAAACTACCATCAGAGATTACTACAAACAGCTCTATGCACATAAACCAGTAAACTTGGAAGAAATGGATAAATTCCTGGACACTTGCACCCTCCCAAGCCTAAACCAAGAAGAAGTTGAAACCTTGAACAGAGCAATAACAAGGGCTGAAGTTGAGGCAGCAATTAATAGCCTACCAACCAAAAAAGCCCAGGTCCAGATGGGTTCACAGCTGAATTCTACCAGACATACAAAGAGGAGCTGATACCATCCCTTCTGAAACTATTCCAAACAATCTAAAAAGAGGGAATCCTTCCCAAATCATTTTATGAGACCAACATCATCCTGATACCAAAACCTGGCAGAGACTCAACAAGAAAAGAAAACTTTAGACCAATATCCATGATGAACATCCATGCAAAAATCTTCAATGAAATACTGGCAAACTGATTGCAACAGCACATCAAAAAGCCTATCCATCACCATCAAGTGTGTTTCATCCCAGGGATGCAAGGCTGGTTCAACATATGTAAGTCTATAAGCATAATCCACCACATAAAAAGAACCAAAGACAAAAAACACATGATTATCTCATTATGGTATTTTCTTTGTTTCAGTTGGTCATGTTATGACAATAACAGAATGCCTTAGTTCAGAGTCCAGTCTCATCTCCAAAGATAATGTCTTTATTTGAAAAGGAAAAGAATCTACCTTGCCGTTGTGCATATGTGTACTTTTTGCTAGGAATGGTTGTGTTACCAGTGAAGACTTTCTTAAGATCAGATGTGATTCTCAAAGTCTCATTCATTTCCACTGTCATTTTATCAGACTGGGACCTCTCACAGACAATCACTATAACTAATTGCAAGATGTCCATTTTTTTCCAGGATGAGTTTTAAGTGATTCAAATATCAGGACTTAAAATTTAACCCTTGTTATATATATATTAATTACCTTTTATAAATGAAAGCAAATGTTTACTTCTCTCTCTCTCTCTGTCTCTCCCCTCTCCCCCACTCCGTCTGGAGGAAGTGGACTCTACCTGATGTTATCTGGACTTTCCAAGGGTGCATATTTCCAAGAAGGAAGAACAGATTCCCAAGGCCAGTGTTTCTCAAATGAGGTCCAAGCACTTCCTGCCTAAAATCAAATATGAGTCCAGTTAAAAATATAGATCCTTGGGGTCTACTGAAAACTTAATGAATTAGAATCATTAGGTTTGTAACTCCACAATCCAAATATACAACAGACTCCCCATATAATTCTTTTGCATGCTAATGTTTAAAAACCACCACTACAGGCTTTTATAGAGTCCCATGCATGTAGGGTCCCATGTTGCAGAAGAAATTGGTGGTGGAGAAGGGGAGAGCATACCTCTATAGACTAGAGGAGGAAGCCAGGGGAAGGTTTGTGCTTCTGGATAGCTACACAGAGGACTTTTGTTCCCTCTAAAAAGATCTCTTCAGCCAGTCTACTGGTCACTTTCTGGCCATTCTCCCATTTAGACAACGCTCATTTTGATTGGATGGCCCAATGGTGCAGGTGCTTCAGATATAGATGTGGGGTGAGGGAACAGATACATGAATACTATAATGAATCTTTCCTTTGATTTTAGCAGAGTATCCCCTTTGCTGAGATTTACCTTTCCCTCAATCTCACCAAGGCTTTACAATTTGAACAATCTCTTGTTTGAAGAAGCACATCAACTGTTACTCTGCAACTTATGTTAATGGATGTGGGTGGGCTGCATCATGTGCTAAATCTTACTTTAGCTTTGGCACAGTACTCTTGACTCTCTTGCTCAACGCAAATCCATCAAAACCTCCTCTTTCCATCACCACTTACCCCATAGTGAGTTAAGGAAGAGTCCTACTCCCTTTAATAATGTTTTGAATCATTTTTATTCCCAACTGAGAAAGTGTGCCGCTTGATTACTCTGGTTGCTATAGCTACAGGTCAAATAATTTCCCTCCAGATCTGATCTGTCTTTTGGTGTTATATGTTCCCCATATATTTGATCTGTAAGGGAGCTTTTCAGATATTCATCTAGTAGGTATCCCAAGGAAGTAAAACATTAGGACATCAAAGTGGGCCATTTCTACGCTTAGTTAAAAACAACAACAACAACAACAAAACAAAACAAAAATAACAGTAGCATTCCTGATGATATATTTAGGAGAAAAATACTTAAAAAAATAAATTTTCCTGAATTCTTCTATTAGTTCTCTATGCTTTTCATGTTTCTTTGCCTAAATATTTTCAAGAATTTTTTTTGTAATCTGTATGCTCAGTTTTATCTAATAAATCTTAATAAACTTCTTAAATATTTCCCCAGACTTCTCATCTACATTGGCAGTTACATTGGCTTTATTTTAATTTTCCCTTTCCACTAAACTCTTTCTTTTCTTCTCTTTTCTTTTTTTTTAAATATAGGAATGCAAATTTTCCTTGTAGGACTCTGCAGCATTCATCATTAACAAAATATTAGTTGTTTTTAAATTGTCATGTTATTATTCTCTGCTTACTAGGGCAATCATGTGGCTTAATTTATTCAGAGGATCACTCAGAAATTCAGTTAGAAACAGTGATTGGTCAGTGTTCTTCTTTTATATCTGATGCAATTTGGTACTAATATGTTGTTTCAAAAACATCCCAGTTCCAAGGAGAATTATTACCTTGCAGGATTCCAACTAACTCAACAAAAACAACTTTAGGGTTGTCATCTGAATTGGCATTACTATGTCAATCTTCCCACAGGGCAACGGCTATTGTGTGATTTAGCTACTCACCCTGTTTTGGAAGATTTCCAGCTTTATTTTTCTTGTTTCTTTTAAGTGGCTTTTTTAAACAAAATCACCCACAGATTTGAAAAGAAAAGACAAAATGAATGGCAAATTTATGGGAAATTTGAGAATTGGTTACTATCCTGGCCAGTTTGGAGTTCTTTAAGGAGACATTTCAGCAAAAGTACAATTGAAATATTAGTGCAGTCATTTGAAAACAACCACATTTTTTTTAAGCTTACTTTGTGTCTTTATGGATTTACCTATTCATGCACATGGGTAAAGTTAGGCTGACAGACTTGTCAAACTATGAAAGGCATGAGGTATAAGGCTTTTAATGCTTGATGAAGCAGAAACTGCATGAACAAATTCATTCCTGGGATTTGTAAATAAATGCATTAAATGCCTTGAATATTTAATTCACTTGTTCCTAATAATATTTGTTGACATGAAAGATAATAAAGTGTAATGACTCCTAACCTCTTAATGAGAATAATTCTTAAGAGCTGTCATTAATATGGAAAGTTTTAGAGAAAGGTTGGGTTTCTGCAGCTAATAATAAATGTGCTGTCCTTCTCCTGAGAAGCAAAAATAACCTAGGATGTGTGTACTCCTTAGAAGCTCTATTTATAGACTTTAGTGAACTGTCTTTTGCTCAGTGTCTACTCTACATTGCTTAGTGTCAGGATGTTAACTGCGAAGACAAACACACAGATGCGATAAAGGAATTATATCTGAGAAAGTGTGTAAAAATTCAAGACACTTAAGCACACCAAATGATTATCTCTAAATTAATAAATACAACAACAAAACAAGTTGTCTCGCCAATCTGATTTTCTAACAACTCCATTAAGGAATTCAGCAATGGTCAGAGACCATAGCATTTGTCTACATAGAAAAACCAAACTGTGGCTGTAGAAGCCAATAACTGAATTTTCCTCTGTATCAGTATAACTTCACAGCAAAGAGAATATATTTATTATTATTTGGTTAAAACTGGGAGAGAGCTGGAACCTTGGTCACATTTATTTGTTCAATAATATTGAACAAATATTATGAAGCCCCAGTGTAGTCGACGTTTTGATGCTCTTGGTGGCGGAGCTTTTGGAGAAACTTGATCTTGCTGAGGAATAAAATATAAGAATGAAGGAATCATTTGACTTGGGTTTCTCGGAGTTCCTGGCATGTCCTGAAACTCTCCAAATTGCCAGAAAAAGAGTAAATGACTTTGAGTGTATTTAATTTTTGTTCTATTTATCTAAAAATTGGAAATCTGAAGGTGATAAATCTCTAATTAATCAAATCATTGGTTAGCCTGGAGAACTGCTTTTGGAACTTGATGGATGACAGAGAATCTGTCTTTGTGCTATTGTTGTTTTGCCAAGGATCTGCTTCCAGCAGGTTCTTCTCTGTACTTTCCTGTTTAGTAACATTTATAGTGTTTGTTCAGTTGTTTTTCTGGAAGGGCTTCTCTTTTTCCCTTTTTTCAGTGTGAGGGATTGTTGACCTTTTGTGTACACAGCATTTAATGAGGTCCTCATGCAGCTAAATGGACCGAGATTCAAATGCTGGTCATTCAGCTGATTGGGAAAAGAGCTGTGCAGCCAGGCTACATGACTCAGACCCCAAAGAAATTTGTCCTCTGAAGGAATTGGAATTAGTCCCATGTAATTTGCAATGTCCTTAACTCTGTGCCTTCCATTCTGCATTGTGTCAAGGTACACCACCTCTTAATAGTCCCTAAGATGGTAGAGATGATTATATCTTAGAGAAACGCTTTATAAATTATTTCAGTAGGTAAAGAGAATAGAGAAAAAAACAACATATTTTGCTTGTAGCCTTTGAAATCCATATCCAGAAAGTAGTCTTTAAAATCTGTAATATTTTATTGCAGTATCATAAATTTCTCTGAGTTCCATATTACTCTGAAAGTACTAATCTGTTATAATGTTATGTATTATCACAATGATTTGGATATACTCAGGTCAAATTATGGCTGCTAAAACTACCTCCAAAGAAAGATCTTGAGTATTAACATGGAAAGAAATTTGTTCTTTTTCTTATTTTCAGAATTATCCAAGGGAAAGAAAGAGGGTCTCTGTTTTTAAAATAAAATGCTCCTTGTGTCTTATCACATTTATCTAAATAGATGAGTATAGTGATTTTAGAGTGTCACATCTTTCCAGAAAGCATGAGAACTAAATTGTGCCTGTTCTTGCTGGAACATTTATTTTTCAAGTCGTGTTCTAACCAGACTGCCATTATGGACATTAAATATCCCAAAAAACCTTGGCTGATCAGAAGCATATTGATCTTTGTTTATTAAAGATGTACAAAATGCTGAACATTTGCCAGTTCTTAAACCATGCAATCAGGATTAAAGAAGACAGGGTTCCTTTCCTAGAAGAGCTTATAGTGGAGAATAAAATCAGCTAATAGTGAGAACAAAGTATTATAAATGGTGATGGTAACACAAGAATCACAGAAAAGAGCCATCATACCCACTTGGTGAGAGTTGAGAAGAGAATATCAAAAAAGGCTCGTTGAATGAAATGACACCTAAGGTGGGTAGCAAAAGGCAAATAGAAGTTGCTTAATGAAAGAGTGGAATATAACAAAAGTGTACCAGGTAAAAGAAAGAGCTATGGAAATAACCATATGCTGGAGAATGTATAGAAAAACATAGTTCAGCAAGATTGGAGAGTGAGTTGCCTTGAGGCAAGCAGGTTGTTTCATTAACTAAACAATTCTGACTTTATTCTTGGAGCAATGGGAGGCTCCTGACAGGTGCTAGGGTGGTTTGATAAAACTTGTGTCCTGGATCATTCTGTTTAGAATGGATGGACAGGAGCAGGATTGGAGGCAACGAGACCATTAAAAGGCAAGAGATGATGGTGGTCTATATTGGGACAGGATTAGATTGAATGTGAGGGGGCAGCTAAGTAGGATGCCTAGGTGTGGGCTAGAATAGATGGATCGAGTTGCAGGGCCAGATTCCTTTTGGAAGTATGATAGTAATGAGTTTTGAGTTTGAAGAAGTTTTTATTTTCATTTTCAATAAATGGCACAATTTTCCTTAAGGAAAAAGAATTAGTAAAGAGGTTCTTGCCAAATTAGATAATGCTTGCTTGAGAGAGAGAGAGAGAGAGAGAGAGAGAGAGAAAGAAAGAGAGAAAGAGAGAGAGAGAGAGCATGCATGTGCATGCATGTGTGTGTGTCTTAGTTGCAGACAATAGTCCCAGAACATACATGCTTTAGGCAGAAGACAGAGGAGCACAGACCCAAAACTTAGATGGTTAGAAAACTTTCTAGAAGGAGCTGCTGGAAGTTGAGGACCAGACTCTGAAGATGAGAGGCAAAGCACACCGCTTATGAGGATAGGACTGAGCCTTCTAGTAGCTTCATCCATTCCTTAGCAACTTTGGCTGCACTTCCCAGGCAAAAAGTCTAAGGAGAGGCTGGTCTAAGGAGAGTGGTTTTAGCTCAACCACTGAAAGGTCAGAGATGTAAGTGTGGCCATCAATTGATAATATGTAATCTACCCCACATTAAGTGCTTCATGCACACTTATTAATAGTAATAGAGTGTCATAAAGACTTCTCAGATGGGAAGGCACCTAAGTAAGATCTTGGAGAACAAGTGAAAAAGTTGCTACGATTGGGAAGAAGGTATTACAGGCAGAGGAGCATTTTAAAGAACCACATTATTAATGGTAAAAGCATTCTCCCTAGATGCCAAGAAATTGTTTAAGTACAGGTTTAAAACATCACCAACAAAATAGACCTTCAGAAATAAACAAAGTTATTGGACAAAATCAAAGTTACTAATACATTTATAAAAGATCATAGACATAATATAACCCAGTGGTTCCCAGGAATAGTCTAGTGCAGTGAAGAGAGGTAGGCTCTGGACGTGGACTGGCTCCACAGGGACTCCAGCTCCCCACTTACTGGTTGTGTACCTTCAGGCAAGTTTCTTAACATCTCTGGGCTTAGAATCCTTAGCTATAAAAGCAAGATAACAGCAGTACTGAGCTCACTTGGCAACTGCTCTCTACACATGAGTCACTATTGTTATGTTTTTATTATTCCTAAATACTCATCCAGGGATCAGTTGGTTTGGGATCACTAGGAGAGGCTTTGTAAAATTGTTTTTGATTCTCCAACTACAGGATTTTTGATTCAGTAGATCAGCGGTAAAACACAGAAACATGAACTTTTAAAACACATGGACTAGTCTGGGATCTAGGGCACATTGTAAATGAGGACACTTGACCCAGAAGACGTTGAGTTACCTATCTGAAGTGACCCTGGAAATAGAGACAGAGGCAGGTTCAAGAACAAACTGCACTCACGGTTCTTGATTTCTCACTTCCTTCCCTGTCTTCAGCTTTCTAAGCTTTGGGGAGATATTTTCAGTTAAACAAAAGTATTATGTATGGAACATAGCAACTGTATTGAAGGAGCCATAGTAAAAAAGAAATCAATTTACACCCACCAGAAAAATATGAAGCTAGAGGGAATTTAATCCCAGGTGGTAGAAACATAGTTATATGTAAAACGTGGTAAAATTGTATCAGAAGACTCTCCTGAAGTGTACAATAAGCCTAGGCTGACTGGATAAATGTTAGTCATAATGCTAAGTGAAGTATGGTAAGCAACATATTGCTCTCTGATGAATACCCAATATGAAGGTGTTTTTCAATTAGAAATTCCTAACTAGAAATTGTCAGGCTACCCATCCCTGTTATAATATTTATTTCAAGAATCATTTATAAAATAGAGCATGAGTTTGGTTTATATTTTTATTTCATACATTAACTATGTTTATAAATATATATACATATACACCTATCTTCCTCTATTTATCTGTCTGTATGTATGTCTATGTCTATCTCTGTCTGTCTAGCTAGCTAGCTTATACAGTATAAGTTAAAGCAAAATATTAAGAATTTCCTCCCCTCCTTCTTTCCTTTCTTTCCTGAGGGGAAGTTCTTTGCTTTCCAAGGGGATCTGATTTTGAGTAATGCTTTTAACAAAGTTTTTGTTGATATTTTTCTGAATAAAATGGTAAGTACATATTACATACTACTTTTGTCCAATATTCATGAAACTATATGAACAGCTCTTCCTAAGAAAATATTTCTGGTTTAGAATGGGCCTCTAGTTTCTGGCACATGGTAGAAACTTACAGAATGGTACTTGGGTGAGTGGGTAAATGAATGAATAATCCAGCGAGTCAACTGAAATTATCGGAGGGAAGGCGAGCACTAAGAACTAGGATTGAAAGAAGGTAACTCTGAGAACCTGGGTTGAAGGCATATATGAAACGCCTCCTCCAAGGTTCTTCACCTCCGCAGAACATATATCTGTGCTCAAAGATCACATTCCCAGTAGAGAGCCTCTGATGCCCACCCCAAGTTGACCACTTTGAATAACAGTCCTATCAAGTTTATATCCAATGGAGGGGAGTAGGTTTCCCAAAACACTTGCTTCTCAGAATAAAGGAGACAGATACTGGGAGGGCATTTGAAATCGAAATGCTCAGGTTCAAATACCAGCTATGCCATTCATGAGCTGTATGACCTTGGGTGCTGAATTTCTCTGTTCCTCAATTTTCTCATTTGCAAAATAAGGGAAAGAATGCCTAACTGAAGTGTGGTTTTGAAGAGTAAAAGCTTTAACGTAAGCAAATTGCATACAGCAGATACTGGCACATAGCACAGGCTGAGCATCCTAAATCTGAAATGCTCCAAAATCGGAAACTTTTTGAGCACCGATAATGTTACTCAAAAGTCATGATCCCTCTTTCTCTTTCTTCCTTTTTTCTCTTTTATTCTACTTCTGTCTTAAAAAAATAAATAAATAAAAATAAAAAAGCATCATGGAAGATTGCAAAAAAAAAAAAAAAAAGTCATGATCAAATGATTTTGGATTCCCAGATTAGGGATGCTTAACTGTAAGTACAATGAACATATTTTAAACTCTGGAAAAATCTGAAACCCAAAGCATTTCTGGTCCCATGTACTTCAGAGAAGACCTACTCAATGTATAGTGACAACAACACAGACGTGGTGTTCATTCAACAGCAAGTACTGAGTTACCATTAAACTGTTATAACCTTTTAAAAATTAAAACAGTAAATTGTGCATTTATTCTTAGGAAAATCCTTATGCTTTTGGATGAATTCCAAGCTCTGACCCTAGCAACATGAACTGTCCCTAGGATCCTCTTAGTTTCCTCTAGTAGCCCTCTAAGCTCCAGGCACAGGGCTGCTTTCCTCTTCCTCCAACATGGCTGTTGTTCGGCTTCTAGGTCTTGGTCCATGCTGTTTCCTGCAGCGCCCTCACCCTCAACTCTAGGAACTGGTTCCTTCTCACCCTCAGGAGTCACCTCTTCCATGAGACTATCGCTCATCTAAGCAAGCTCAATCCCACTTCTCTATTTCAGGAGCACTTATTAGAAGGAAGAATTATCTAATTGATTTTAATTTATCTCTGCCATCAAAAAACCCAGCTCTCTAAGTGCACTGAATCCTTTACCCAAGTACTGAGTAGGTGTCAATAAAAATGTTGAATCAATATTACAGCAGGGCATTAGGTGGCAGATTCCAAGGCCTGTCCCTGAGCCCCCATGTTACTCTGAAGTAGCTGCCCAGCCTTCTCTCATCCCCTGTCTCCCTGTGCAGCCCTGACCTTACCTTCTCCAGCTAGTGTCCCACATGGCAGCACAAGCCTGGAGCCCTGGCTGTGGTTCTCAATTCCTTGCAGTCTCCTAGTTCTTTGGGGTCCTGTTACTCTTCTAGTCCAAACCCTCCAAAGGCTTCCTGTCTCACTTACCATAAAATTACAAGCATCTACATAATGATATATCTTTCTGCTTCTCTCTTGTTCACTGTGCTCCAACCAAAACGACCTTCTTTTGTTTCTCAAACCTACCAAGCCTACCTCTTCTCAGGGCCTTTGAACTCCTTGCTCCTTTTGGCCTGGAATGCATGTCTCTCACCTGATGCCCCACAGACTCTTCCTCTTAAGTTATCTTTCAGCTCAATGAAACCTTGCTGACCCAGATGGTACCCAGAGATATTTATGCCAATCTATGTTGTTAACTGCTTTTTTCCCTTTGTAATTCTTACCACCACAGTTGACCATGGAACAATGTGGGGGTTAGGGGTACTAACTTCTCGAACAATAAAAAATCTGAGTATAACTTTTGATTCTCTAAACTTGACTACTAATAACCTACTGTTGACTGGAAGTTTTACTAATAACATAAATAGTAGATTACCACATTTTTTGTATGTTATATGTATTATATACTGTATTTTTATAATGATCTAAAGAAGAGAATGTTATTAAGAAAAAATCATCAGGAAGAGAAAATATATTTACTATTACTTAAGTGGGCATGGATCATCATAAAAGTCTTTAACCTCATTGTCTTCACATTGAGAAGGCTGAGGAGGCAGAGGAAGAGCAGGTGTTGGTCTTGCTGTCTCTTGGGTGGCAGAGATGAAGGATAATCTGCTTATAAGTGGAACTGTGCAGTTTAAATTCATATTTTTATGGGTCAACTGTGTTTGCAATCATTCTTTAAAAAAAATCTGCCTGTCTCCCTTTCTACCTGTTTCTTGTGTTAGAATATAACCTTGTTAGAGTGGAGAACTTTACCTCACTTCTTACCCATTGTTATATTCAAGTGCCTGATGCAGTGCCTGGCACAGAATCAATGTTTAATAATATTTGCTGAATGAATAAAGGACAGAATGAATGAATGAGTTCCCTTTTCTGTTCCTCCCTGGGATACAATGTCTCTCCCAATAATTTTTGTTTGCTGAGTAGAGTTTGAGGTCCCCATCTACACCCACAGATCCAGATACTACTGATAAAGACACTGTCACCACATTCTTATTCAGGGACCCTCAGTGGCGTTTGCTTCGCTCCCTTCCTATCATTTCCTGGATGGTGTCCTGATGCTTTAGGGTCTCTTCTTAGTCCTCTGAACAAGCAATTTCAAGAGGCAGCCCTGTGTGGCTTGAGACACCGGGAGATCCAGGTTCAAATCCAGCCTCCTTCACGTATGCATTCTGTGCTTGAACCAAGTCACTTTGTTTCTCTGAGACTCAGCTTCCTTCATTGCAAATTGATACTGTAGTGAGAAATAACAAATAGATATTGTCATACAGTGGCACTGTGAGGATTAAATAAGATAATACATTAAAATGGTTTAGCACAACAGTAAGGGCATGAAACAGTTTTGGCACTCTAGAAGTCAGCTACACATTCAGTTTGACTTGTCCTCAAGTTCCTACATAATTTCTGCACCATGGACTTTTGCCTTTCCTGATACTACACCCTTGTCCCAGTCAAGGATCCATACATGGGCTGACCAATGAAAAATGGCCATACAGCATTTTGAGTAATATCTGTAGAGTGTGCAAAAACTAGAAACAAAGAAGCAGTTGACTCACAGGGCTTAGAGCTATAGTTCTATGTGTCAAACTCATGAAAACACCTCAGAATTTTCTCTCATGGCCTCCCTAGCAGGGGGTCGGGGAGAGACACTGATCCATCTGTGCCATCATAGAAGGCTGACATTGCATAGTGCCATCCTCATGTCTGGTGATGCATGTCAAGTTTCTTCAGAAATGTCCTTTTAGGATTATAATATTTGCTTTCTGAAAACAAAACCCACAGAAGAGAAAAGAACTCCCTTCATACTTAATAAGGCAACAAGTCAAATAATGAACATGGGTCTATTTATTTAGCAACCATTCTTCAGGGAAACTGAGACATCTTGACATCTGGTCCCAGTCTTTTTCTAGAACTGATAATACAGACCCACATGCCTGGAACACTGGGTCTCACTTAACTACCTTGAGTTTTACAAGTGAATGTTAAGTTACAGCCCCCTTGCCTTCTCTGTTCTGATGTAAGCACTGTATATGCTGATCCAACAATTTCAGGTCCCTGACTTTCTGCTACTAACTTCGTTTACTCACAATTTAGCCCTCACATCATTTAAAGTAAGTTTCTCACCACTTGTTTTTCTAGCAAGATCTTGAATGTAAGTTAGAGACCCCTCTCAGGAGATGGAACAAGTGTAGGAAAACAAAATAATAAACTATGCAGTGTAGGCATTAAGATTTGTGAAGGATGATAAGTGGTTATTACTTAGTGCATCTCTATTCATTAAGTGGAAATAAAATCCAGAAGTAAGCTATTGTTTAGAGCCTAATAATGGCTCATCTTCCATACAGGATAAAATCTTTGGAAAAGCTTGAGAGCATTTAGTAAAGCCATTTGCCTGTCACTGGTCTGCCTTTAATTCCTTGGTTATGAAGTAATGTCTTTCCAAATACCTAACGAAAAGAAATTAGAAAGAGACAAAGATGCATAACATAAATGAGAAGTAAATCACATGCATTCTGGAACCACAACTTAGTTGAGAATATCAGTGCTGTATGCTAATGACTTTATTATGGGTAAAGAGCTTTATGATTGAATACAAAGGACAGTCCTAAGTCATCATTGAATGTGAAAGTCTACTTTCTCTGCTGCCTCCAATGATTTTAAAAAATGTTCTACATCATGATGGAAAACGTTTTATTGTAAGCACTTCATGCTAATGCATCATCAAACAAAGAAGTACATAAATTTCAAGTTTCAAAAGTGGATAATTGCAAAACTTTCTTCTGGTTGCTTACCCCTATCTTGATGGACAGCCCTTCTTCAAAATGATACCCTCCACTGTTGAGTTGGTTATTTTATTGTGGATTTCCTAAGTCCTATAGATGTATATGTGTAGCAACATTGCTGTACTAGTTATTTATTGTTGTTTAATGAATTGCCCTCTCCAAATTAGTGACTTAAACTAACCATTAGCCATCACCTCACAATTTCTGTGCATCGGGAATCTAGGAATGGCTTAGCTGAGTTCTCTGGCCACTAACAAGGCCTAATAAAGGTGCTGGTTGGGCTGCAGTCTCATCTTCAGACTTGACTGGGGATGGATCTACTTCTAAGTTTACTCAAGAGATTTTTGTCAAGAATCCATTCTTCCTGGGCTTTTAACAGAGTGCCTGAGTTCTTCCCTGGCTGCTAGCAGAGGCCTCCTTTAGTTCTCTGCCACATGGGCCTCTCCACAGGATCACTTGCAACATGTAGCTTGCATTGTCAGAGAGTGCAATCAAGATGATAAGATAGGGAATGTAAGCAAGATAAAAAACAGTCTTTTGATACGTAATCTTGGAAAGTACATCCAGTACTTTTGCCACACTCTGTTTGCATCAAGTCACTAGATCCATCCATGCACACAGAATTACCCAAGGCAATGACTACCAGGATCCAGGGCTCAGTGAGAGCCATCTGACAGGTTGCCTGCCACAAATGCTGAGGATAAAAATATGAAAGTATTATGAATTTATGATGTTTCTCTGGATGAAAAGCAACATTAAACCCCACAGTGATACGCAATATATCATGGTGTTATATTACATAGACTACAGACTGAGGCTTAAATTCTAACTCTGAAAAATACTAATTGTAAGAGGTAGGGCAAGTTATTTAACTTCTATTTGTAAAATGGAGATAATTTCTCACTCACAGGGAAGAATGATATAAGTTTTTCTACAGATTGCTTATTGCATAGTAAGTAGTTAATAGCAGTAATAGTTGTATTTTGTGTGACCTATGTAGAACATTAGGCAAATGAAAACAAAAAGAGCATACCTCTGAATATTGGTTTAACCAAGAAATGCAATGTAACTATTCCAGAATAATACAGACAGGGACAGTGTGCATGTGTGTGCTTTGTGGGAACCATGTAAAAAGGTCAAATCTTCAATATTCTTTCTTTCTTTTTTTTTTTGAGATAGAGTCTTACTCTGTCACCCAGACTGGAGTGCAGCGGAGCAATCTGGGCTCACTGTAACCTCTACCTCCCAGTTTCAAGTGACTCTTGTGTCTCAGCCTCCTGAGTAGCTGGGACTACAGATGTGTACCACCACACCCAGCAAAGTTTTGTATTTTTAGTAGAGACAGGTTTCACCATGTTGACCAGGATGGTCTTGAACTCCCAACCTCAGGTGATCCACCCACCTCAACCTCCCAAAATCTGAGATCACAGCTGTGGGCCACCATGCCTGGACTCATTTTTCATAATAAAAATAATAGAAGAAAATTGTAAAATCAATAAATAGCAGATAAGTTTTTATGTAAAAATGTGGAAGTAACTTGTAGAAGTTCCAAGTGGTTGTCTCCAGGGAATGGATATCAGAAGTAGGAAGAGTTGGGTAAAAAATATTTCTTTAACATTTGTGCTACTGTAATTTTTAAACATTTTTAAAGAATTACTTTTGTAAAAAATAAAAAATTAAATTAGAAAAAAATAGATATTTAAAACATTTTCAAAAGAAGGCTCAACCGTGATCCCATCTTTCAAATATAATGATTTCATTTTGCAAATTACTTTCCCAACTTTGTTCACATGTCTTCGTGTTATTACATATTTGCAGTCATATCATTTGTTCTTCTGATTTTATAGTTTCTATTAATTAATTCTGCTTATGATTTTTATGTTTAGTATTACAAATTGTCTGGATGGATTACAATTAACTTAGTTGTTTTTCCATTATTAAACATTTTGATGGCTTCCTGCTTGGGATGATAAGTAATATATTCATTACTCACATGACTGCTTTTTGTTTGTTTGCATATTTGTTTTTCTTCTCTTGAAGTATTTATTCCAATAGTGGAATTACTACATCAAAGTGAAAAAGAATATTATGTTTTTTTCTGTGTATTATATTCCAAAAATGTTGTTTGGAGGTAAAATATTATCAGTGGTTGAGGAGTTTACTCTATCAAAAGCAATCTGAAGCAATCTCAACCTAGCAACCTGGTGTAGCAGAAGAAAAATGCACAAGAACTAGATTGCCAGTCCATTTGATGTAGAATGAACATAAATTCATAATTATTAATAGTAATATTTGCTAACTTGATAGTATAAAATGATACTTCAAGATTACTTGAGTTTGCATTTTTGGTTTGGTCCGAAGGGCAACAATGACCTCACATATTTCTTTCCAAGAGAGTTGCTTAGAGTCATTGACATGTTCATTTAATAAAAGGATTTTATGAATTTTCATGAATATCTATTTGGTGAAAATATTGTCAAAAGCTTTTTTGTAGATCCTTCATGTTACTTGTTCATCCTCAAAAAAGCATAAATGAGTGTGCTCAGAAGTCAAAGGGAATCACGTCCATCATAAGTTGCCATGAATGGTACCTCAGGGTTACACAGTGCACAACCTCTCCTACTACATGTGGCAGATCTATTCACTTGCTGTTCATTGACACATCTTACCCACAGAGTAAAATATATAAAATAAGCACTGTAGCTGCATGCTCTCCATGAGGAAAGAAAAGTCATGAAGCTTTGTACAAATAGATGTAACAAGGGAATACAGTTGAAAAATTAACCGTTTTATGTATTCGTTTCTTGTACGTTTCTTGAAAGAATAAGAGCCATGCATTCTTGCTTCTTCCCAAGTGTTTCCCAGGAGAAAGCTAAATTACATATTCTTTTGCCTGAGAAAGGGAGGGCTAAATGTAGTTTTAAAGCCTCATTTTAGGAGAAATTTGGTTTCTAAGACTAAGGCAGAAAAATGAAGTGGGCCAGTTCCTAGGTTAACATAGTCCATTGCTCCACACCCATGCAGCCCCCAAGGAATGGGTAGGTCCTGTAAGATCAGGAGTGATTGTAAACTTTGCAGCATGAGATGTCCAGTAGCTAAGCTGAGCATAAGAGACCTGAATGCTAGGGCATTTGAGGATTCTAACTTTGAATAGACCAAATGGCCTTGAAGAGTAAATGATCCAATGGGACTGCAGTGCAGTGAAGATCAAAAAGCCTTTCTCAAATTTCTTATACTGAATTAATCTCCTTGGGAGTTCTGCACTCCCTGTGAGAGGAAGGGAGTCCCACTGATGGATAATATGGGATTTCCTGTTAACCCCTAGCAAGTGGAATTCCAAGTTGTGTTTACATTTTGCGGGGAACATTTTTTTGCATGGTATTTGTTGTAATAAACAAAAAAAACTTCCATTTTACTAAGCTGTCTTAGAGAGGCATACATCAATCCAGAGGTAAGTATGAAAAGGGAATACACAGCCAGAACCAGAATGTTAGCTTCAGAAGTCGAAGGGCCATGCCTCTCTTGTTATTTGCCCTGATACTCTTATTGAATTTATGAAACGCTATTTGAGACATTGAGTTCCAAAAGGGAGGACTCTTCAGGTAGCCATATAAGACAATAGCCATGACAATAATATGTGTTAAAAGATATCAAAATGCTACTAAAATCCATCATTGACCAGAAATTTGTGGATCAGAAGTGGAGAGGGGTCTAGAGGTAGTTGTAGTTTCAGAACTGGGGTTACTCTGTGCTCATCTTAGAACTTTTTTGCCGTCTTGCACCCTCACTCCCTAGTGTATACAGAGCAACTTCTTAGCTGACATTACAAAAGATGGAATTTGGACTCATTTTTAAAGCTTCCTTTGTTACTTCCAACCTTTTATAGACTCCTCCCAAGTTATCTGAGCTATTCCTTATCCCGGCCATCTGCTGCAATGAGTCAGTTTCAAATTCAGTTTATAAGTTGATGTAAAATACCATCTACTCTGGTGAAGAATATTCAAAGTCCGAGCAATTTTTTGGTACTTTCTGTTACAGCTCCTGACCAACATGGGTTATTAAAGTCAATTAATGTGTTTCTTGTAGGTGATGTAGATAGTATCGTTATTAAGAACAGAGCCCTGGAACAAACTGAATTCACATCTGAGCTGTGAAACTAGTGCTCTGCATAACCTTGGACATATCACTAAATTTCTCTGAGTCTCAGTGTCATGTTAGTAAATGAGGAATAAAATTGTCACTAAAACACTTAGCAAAACTCTTAGAACATGGTAAGCTCACAATAAAATATATACTATTAGCATTTCCCTTCATGGCCACATTCTTTTGTTGTTTCTCACCTGTCAATATGTGGTTATGGCTCAGCCTTCCTTACCCCTTGTCTTTGAAGCTCAGTCTTTAAGAGAGGAAACGTCAGTGCAAAAAGAGAATGGAGTTTAAAAAAACAAAACAAAACAAAAAAAACAAGGTGTGAAATCATAAGTTATTTGCTAAATGAAAAAAATGGAGTGTTTCCTAAATCTTTCTATATCTAAGTGTGGTTCTAGCATCACAACTCCAGGCATGCAGCTCCCCATGGCTTTTGCTCACAACTCTTAGCTCTTATGAGCTACTGACTTGAGCTCAATTTGGTTTCCAGGATGTGGTCTGTATGTAAGATGTACAGCCTGAAAGAAACATAGGGCTAGGTTTGTTTTAGAAAATGAAGATTAATAACCAGCAGCTGGGCCATTAATAACTTTGGGTGTGTGGGACAAAAACAAATTCTTAGATAAATTTGTTATCCCATAAATATTGGTGAAGCAGTAAACTTCTGACTCAAAATTAGTTAAGTTTCTAAGGCCATAAAACACTTTCACTTCTGCCTTGCTTTTTCCAAAACAGCCAGCTGGAACCTTTCTCATGTGTTCAAAGAACAATATCCACTTTCTTCTTTTGAAAGCAATTTGATTCTTATAGTATTTGTAGAGGATAGATTTGTATGAATGCTCTCCTTATTTGAGAAATCAGCATAAACTGGTGGTCACATTTGTATCATGCACTTAGTCTTTTTCATGTCTGGGTACTCTCCTGGGGTAAAATATTTTCACTTTGCATTTACAGTGTGGTTTTCTCCTTTACATTCAGATGTGGATTTAGTCTGGAAATGTTGCCTTTTCTCTACTCAACAGTCAAAAATAATTGCTTTTGCCTAGTGCTTTATAGTTTGCAAATTATTTCCCATCTTTTATTCTTTGTCCTAAAACCACTCTTTATAATAGATATTATCCCTTGATAAGAAAAATAAGGTTTAAATGTGTTAAGTCACTTCCTGAAGGTTGACAGTAACAGGAAGGGGTAGAGTTGAAAGTCAGTTTCAGATCTTAGAGCTCCAAATCTTGTGCTGTGTTTCATAATAACAGAGAAGGAAAGCCTTTGAGTGAAAAGACTAATTCCATGCCCTAACAATTGGGCAGTGGGGTACTCCTTACAGAAGATGGCTCCAGTATCTTTTCTGTGCCTTGAGTTTTCTAATGGCATTTGCTTCCCCTTGCACTATTCTTTTTCTGTTTCTGCTGCTTTCTAGAAACAATTTCTATCAATCGTTTTCTTACTTTGGGCTCCCCTCAAAACATACATTGAGACAAAGTTTAGTGTGAAAGTTTTTTATTTGGGAGATGATCACACAGGTTTTTATTTGGGAGGTATCATATAGAGAGAAAAAGTCAGAAGAGGGAGAAGGACAATGAGTAAATTAATGCTGACAATCAGGACTCCATTCCATCAAGTATGCTCTGTGAAACCCACCTCAGAATGGTCCCACTGAAGGAAAGCCAACTCTGACCCTTCAATGGCTAAAGTTTGTTTCTGGGGACTTTATCCATTCTGTTTTGTGCATGGGATGAATATACTCCTGTGGCCAGATAATGTTTCCAGATATGTGTGTGGGCAGTGGAGATAGAAAGGCATCAGCAGGTGTGATTATTGTTGCCTGAAGCTGCAGTTCTCATGTCTACCAGGGGAGCAGAGAGAGGATGTTGGAAGGGGGTACTGATTGTGTGTGATATAATCATTTATTTTTAATTGTGAATTCAAGCCATTGGATCACCTGTCTCAAGTCTCTTGATTGTAATTGACAGAAAATCAAACCCAAACTGTCTCTTAACCACAAAAAGGAATCAGGTAAAAGAAAAAGGATCAGGTAAAATAAAAGTCTGGAAGAAACTTTGGCTTTAGGGGCTGAGCTATTCAGAGGTTGTGGCACCAAGTCATTCCCATTTCCACCATGAGGTAGCACTATTTTAAAAGCTCTTTACTCATAGCCCAAAAGTGGCTGCTAGCAACATGCAGCTCTATAACCACCTCCTAGGTTCAAATTCAATAGAAGAATGAACGTTTTTGTTTAGAATGTCCAGCCAAAGTTCTAAACTTCATTCTGATTGGACTAGCCTAGGTCATATGCCAACCTTTGAACGAATTATGGCCTAAGGTCTGTGGTGCACCAATTGGTCTAGGCCTGCATCATATATTGCAACTTGGGTCTGGATTCTGTGGGTTAAAGTTGGGGAGAAGTGATCCCCAAATGAAAGCTGAAGCTGTCTCCCACAGGAGAAACAATAGATGTTGTGAAGCCAAAACATAAACATCTAGTATGATCACCCAGGGGAATTGTATTTCAATATTTTTCTTTAACCATCATCTCTTGAAAAGGTTTTAGATGTCAGGAGCCAAAAGCAAGATAGGGCTACTGTATAGCCCAAGGGATGGAGGACTCTGTTTAATATATTAATTTCTTGGGTTTTTTTGACCAATCCATTGTCCTGGTATATGTGTGCAGAAAATCCAAACCTAGCATGAAACTCTGCAATTCAGATAAAATTCAGAAATAATTTTCTGAATATATACTATGTGCAAAGCCTATGTCCTCTGCCATTGGTTTCTCCCACTGGCAACTGCTCTATTCCTAGGTTTCTACCCTTTATTTTCTGTTCTGGGTGAGTCAAATCATGCCTGTAGTATTTATCTGCCCTAAGAGAATATTAGCAGAGAGTGCAATGTTTTTCATGTATGTATTTACTAATCCTTTTATTAGTCCAGATGTCTATTCAATTATCATTTATTGAATGCCTTCCTGGTGCTGCAAAAGAGGCCAAGACCAATCAGAAAAAAATAATTTGCCTTCAAGGGGCTGAAAATTTAGAATTAGATTGCTATGGTTTGAATATGTTTCCCCAAAGTTCATGTGTTGAAAATTTAATCCCTCTTCCCTTATGAATAAATTAATGTTGGCTCTGCTCTCAAGAATAGATTAATGAGGGCTCTGTCCTCATGCATAAATTAATGTCACTACCACAGGAGTGAGTTTGTCATCTGAGGAGTGGCTTTGTTATAAAAGTGAGCTCTCCCTGACTCTCTTGCTCTTGCTTTCTTGCCATGTGGTATCCTCTGCAGTGTTATGACACAGCAAAAAGGCTTTTAGCAGATGCAGGTGGCATGCTCTTGGACTACCCAGCCTCCAGAATCAGGAGACAAATGAACTTTTTCTTTAAAAATTATCCAGTCTATGGTATTCTGTCATAGTAACAGAAAATGGACTAAGACCAAAAACTGATACTAAGAGGGGGGCTATTGCTATAACAAATACCTGAAAATGTGAAAGCATCTTTGGACCTAGATAAGGGTAATGGGTAGAGCCTGGAAGAATTTGAAGAAGCAGGCTAGAAAAAGGCCTGCCTTGCCATGGTCAGAGCATTAAGGGTGATTCTGGTGAGGATTTGGAAGAAAGGACTAGAGAAAGTTCAGAACTTATTAGTAATTACCTAAGTGATTACCAACAGAATGTTGGGTAGGGGCTGGGCATAGTGGCTCGTGCCTGTAATCTCAGCATTTTGGTAGGCCAAGGTAGACGGATCACCTGAGGTCAGGAGTTTGAGACCAGCCTGGCCAACATAGTGAAACCCCATCTCTACTAAAAATACAAAAATTAGCCAGGCTTGGTGGTGATGCTCACCTGTAATCCCAGCCACTCAGGAGGCTGAGACAGGAGAACTGCTTAAACCTGGGAGGCGAAGTTTGCAGTGAGCCAAGATTATGCCACTGCACTCCAGCCTGGGTGACAGAGCAGAGCAAGACTCTGTCTCAAGAATAAAATAAAATTCCTGTCCCTATGAAGGACATGAACTCATCTTTTTTGATGGCTGCATGATATTCCATGGTGTAAAGTGGAATGACTTTGGCTGAACATGCTTGAGGGCTTTATCTAAGGCAGAATTTAAGAGTGATGAACCAGAATATCTGGTGGAATAAATATCTAAGCAACAAAGCATTCA
>PVKP010031982.1:0-26422 GCA_004027715.1 Plecturocebus donacophilus | reverse complement strand
GTGTTTGATTTTGTGTTCTTGTGTCAGTTTGCTGAGAATGATGGTTTCCGGTTTTAGTGTTTTTTAAGATTTTTACATCAGTGGTCACTGGCTTAACATAATTAACTTTTTTTTTCCATTCTCATTTTACAGTTCCTGATGAATATCTATTATCGTAAGTACATATACTGTTGTGTTTGATTTTTTTTTTTTAACCATTAATGTTAAAATCCTTTCAATATCAACTCTTGATTTTTAAAAGTATTCTTACTACCAGGCACGGTAACTCACACATGTACTCCCAGCACTTTGGGAGCCAAAGGCAGGAGGATCACTGGAGCCCAGGAGTTCTACACCAGCCTGAGAAAATAGGGAGGCCCCCCACCCATCTCTACAAAAGAAATTTGAAAATAGAATAAAAGGCCAGGCGCTGTGGCTTACACCTGTAATCCCAGCACTTTGAGAAGCCGAGGCAGGTGGATCACTTGAGGTCAGGAGTTCGAGACCAGCCTGACCAACATGGTGAAACCCTGTCTCTACTAAAAATACAAAATTAGCGGGGCATGGTGACACACACCTGTAATCTCAGCTACTTGTGAGGCTGAGGCAGGAGAATTGCTTAAACCTGCGGAAGTGGAGGTTGCCTATCTTGCTGAGATTTTGCCATTGCACGCCAGCCTGGGTAACGAGTGAAACTCCATCTCAAAAAAAAAAAATTTAAAAAGTAGAAAATAGAATAAAAAATATTCTGGCCAGGCGTGGTGGCTCACACCTGTAAACCCAGCACTTTGGGAGGCCAAGGTGGGCAGATCACGAGGTCAGGAGATCGAGACCATCCAGGCTAATCTGGTGAAACCTCGACTCTACTAAAAATATGAAAAATTAGCTGGGCATGGTGGCACCCACCTGAAGCCCTAGCTACTCGGGAGGCTGAGGCAGGAGAATTTTTGAACCCAGGAGGTGGAGGTTACGGTAAGCCAAGATCACACCATTGCACTCCAGCCTGGGAAAGAGTGAAAAGCCGTCTCAAAAAAAAAAAAAACTTACTAAACTAGGAACAATATTTTCTTGACATGATTCTTAAAAATTTGTCTGAATTGAATAACCAACACCATATCAGACAGTACAAAGCATTACAATATTGTCCTATTTGCCACTCTTAACATTGTTTTAAAAATTGTAATTATTAAGCTAACACATGAAAAAGAAATTAGAAGTGTACCTATCTGCAAGGAAAGACAATTATCATTATTTGCAGATGACACAACTACTTAAACGAGGCCAGGTGTGGTGGTTTACACCTGTAATCCCAGCACTTTGGGAGGCCAAAGTGGGTGGATCACAAGGTCAGGAGTTCAAGACCAGCCTGGCCAAGCTGTCTCTACTAAAAATACAAAAGTTAGCCAGGCATAGTGGTGGGCACCTGTAATCGCAACTACCTGGGAGGCTGAAGCAGGGAATTGCTTGGACCAGGGAGCCAGAGGTTGCAGTAAGCCAAGATCATCCCACTGTACTCCAGCCTGGGTGACAGAGCGAGACTCTGTCTCAAAAAATAAAAAATTTAAAAATTTTTAAAAATGAAAATAAAATAAAGTGGTCAGTTATTTTAAAAATGCAGAGATAAAAAAAGTGAAAGCTACCCAGTAATAAGTGACACTTAATTGCTGTTATAAACTTATATTTAAAAGTCCTGGCCAGGCTCTGTGGCTCAGGCCTGTAACCCCAGCACTTTGGGAGACCAACATGGGTAGATACCTGAGGTCAGGAGTTCAAGACCAGCCTGACCAACATGGTGAAACCCCATCTCTACTAAAAATACAAAAATTATCTGGGCATGGTGGTGGGCGCCTGTAATCCCAGCTACTCAGGGGGCTGAGGCAGGAATCACTTGAACCTGGGAGGCGGAGGTTGCAGTAAGCTGAGATCACGTCATTGCACACCAGCCTGGGTGACAGAGCAAGACTTTGTCTCCGAAAAAAAAAGTCCTGGGAGGATTGCTTGAGCCAAGAAGTTCGAGGCTGCAGTGAGCTATGATTGTGCCACTACAATCCAACCTGGATGATTTGAGACATTGTCTCTAAAAAAATAAAAGGTCTGACGGATATATACCAAGCTCTACCAGTGCTTTTTCTTTGGGCAAGGAAGGAGGTTGAATTGAGGGAAGGGCCTTAACCTTTTCTGTATTTCTTAAATACAGAAATAAAATACTGTATTTCTGAAATAAAGAGGGACGGAGTTTCCCTCTAGTTGCCCAAGCTGGAGTGCAATGGCACAATCTCAGCTCACCGCAACCTCTGCCTCCCGGGTTCAAGTGATTCTCCTGCCTCAACCTCCCGAGTAGCTGGGAATACAGGCATGTGCCACCACGCCCAGCTATTTTTGTATTTTTAATAGAGACAGGGTTTCTCCATGTTGGTCAGGCTGGTCTTGAACTCGCGACCTCAAGTGATCTGCCTGCCTCAGCTTCCCAAAGTCTTGGGATTACAGACGTGAGCTACTGCACCTGGCTGTGTATTTCTTAAATTTTTAATAAGAACTATATATTAGTAGAAAAAATTTACTACTTTAAAAACAAAAGGGCAAAAAATAAAAGATGCAAATAGCCAAATACTTTGGGAGGAAAAAGATAAATCTTACTAGTGACCACGAGAATACAAATTAAAATAACGTAACTTTTCATCTAGAAAATTAGTGACCATAGAAAAGAAGTTGACACAAATATGGGAAAGGGATCATTTATACCCTGCTGGCAAGAATGTAAATTCAGGATAACAGGCAATAGGAACTTTAAAACAGACATATTCTTTGACCCAGAAATTCCATGTAGAAGAACATATACCCAGGAAGTAATTATGGACATTCATAAAGATTTTACAGTGAGGATTGTCATCTAATATTGTTTATGGTAGCAATACAACCTAGAAACAATCTAATAATTTATGGAGCTTGAGGAGAATAAAAATGATTCATCTTTACAGTAGAGTTCTTTGTAACCATTAAAAGTGAAAAAAATGATATGGAAAATTTTTTTTCTGGAAAAATTTTTAATGCATTCAAGAGATACTCAGAATAGGTCATAAAGTGGACAGAGCAGGTTAAAAAATTTTTTTGGTTTTTTTTTTTCGTCTTGCTCTGTCGCCCAGGCTGGAGTACAGTAGCGTGATCTCGGCTCACTACAACCTCTGCCTCCCAGGATCCAGCAGTTCTCCTGTCTCAATCTCCCAAGTAGCTGGGACCACAGACACTTGCCACCACACCTGGTTAATTTTTGTATTTTTTAGTAGAGACGGGGTTTTACCACATTGGCCAGGCTGGTTTCGATCACCTGACCTTGTGATCCACTCGCCTTGGCCTCCCAAAGTGCTGGGATTACAGGTATGAGCCACTGCACCTGGCCTTAAAAAAATTCTTAAAGATAACTGCTGTGATTGATTGGTAAGGTTCCCACCAAATTTTATTTCATTATCTTTTTGTTGTTTTGTAAACTAAATCTTAATATGTTTAAGAATTCAAAGCACTCTTTTCTAATCTCCCAAATAGTTTGTTGTATGTGTGACTGGTTTGTTGGAAAATGAAATAAGAAGTTGGACATCTTAATTTGAAGACTTACTAGGTTTGCCTTACTTTGTGTCAAGTCATATAAGTTCTTTAAAACATTAACTTTTCCGTTTGAATTTAACCATGCCGTTTTATTTTCCAGTTTATAAAAATAACCCACACTTAGACCAGGCGCAGTGACTCGTGCATGTAATCCCAGCACTTTGGGAAGCTAGGGTGGGCAGATCACGAGGTCAGGAGTTCAAGACCAGCCTGGCCAATATGGTGCAACCTCATCCCTACTAAAAATACAAAAATTAGCTGGGCATGGTGGTGCACACCCGTAGTCTCTACAGAAGTTTTTTTTTTACTAGTGTGGGGTTTTGTTTTGTTTTGAGACAGAGTCTCACTCTGTCACCCAGGTTGGAATGCAGTGGTACAATCTCTGCTCATTGCAACCTCTGCCTCTTGAGTTCAAGTAATTCTCCTGCCTCAGCCTCCCTAGTAGCTAAATCTTTTAAAAATTACTCAGGCATGGTGTTGGACACCTGTAATCCCCACTACTCTGGAGGCTGAGACAGGAGAACAGCTTGAACCCAGGAGGCAAAGGTTGAAGTGAGCCAGGATCGTGCCAGTCCACTCCAGCATAGGCAACAGAGTAAGATTCCATGTCAAAAAAAAATTAAACTTTTAATTTTGACATCTGACATTATACTTGTAGTCTACAAAATCAAAAAAATTAGCTGGGTGTGGTGGCACATACCTATAGTCCCAACTGCTAGGGAGGCTTAGGTGGCAGCATCACTTGAGCCTGGAGGTTTAGGCTGCAGTGACCCATGATTGCACCACTGCAAGCCAGCCTGCCTGGATGACAGAGAGAAACCTTGTCTTGAAAAAAAGACCAGGCTCATTGGCTCACACCTGTAATCAACACCTTGGGAGGCTGAGGGTGGGGGGGGGATTACCTGAGGTCAGGAGTTCAAGACCAGCCTGGCCAACATGGTGAAACCCATCTCCACTAAAAAATACAATAATTACCCAGGCATGGTGTTGTGCACCTGTAATCCCAGCTACTCAGGAGGCTGAGGCAGGAGAATTGCTTGAACCCAGGAGGTGAAGGTTGCAGTGAGCTGAGATTGTGCCATTCCACTTCAGCCTGGGCGACAGAGTGAGATTCCATCTCAAAAAAAAAAAATTAAACTTTTAATTTTGACATAATTGTAGATTTCCTTTAAAAAAGTTAACATGCTTGAGACTTGCTAAAATATAATTTTGTCTCCTACCTTTCTCACCTAATATTGTAAGAATTTTCCAACATATCAAAATTTTTTCCTTTATATCATTTAACAGTTGGATAACCTTATTACTAATCCAAAAAGCACACATTTAATATTTTCTGACGGGCAAACATAAAAAAGCTAGATAATACTGGTGTTAGTGGGGACATGATGAAAATAGAAATCTTATTCAGTGCTGGTGGGGGTGCCATTTTCACTTTTTTGTGTGTTTTAATTTTTTTTTTCTTTAGAGATGGGGTGTCACTGCATTTGCTCAGTATGGTCTTGAACTCCTGAGTTCAAGCACTCCTCCTGTTTCAGCCTTCCAAAATGCTGGGATTACATAGATAAGCCACCATGTCTGGTCCGAAATACCTATTAAAGTTGAAAAATGAACATATCCTTTAGGTACATAAACTAAAGGAGGATTTTCAAGAGATATATGCCAAGAGACACATATGGGGATAATTGAGTATTATTTATAATAGTATAAAATGGAAACCGAATGTCCATACATAGGGTACTTAGATTAAAATTCAGTGTGTACCTGTAATGGAATATTACACAAAAGTAAAGTAAAAATATATGTATGTCGACATGCCTCATTTTCAAAAATGCATTGAGTAGAAAAATGCAAGTTGCCAAAATAAGTCTACAGTATTTTGTATTTTCATTTATTTTTTATGAGCCATTTCAAGAACAACAAAAAGAAACCTATAATATACCTTTTATGTTTTAAAACAATACCATATGTATATGTATATGCATACATATATGCACATTTGTTATGTATGCGTGCATATGTATGTTCTATGTATAATATTTAATAAAATGAACACATTAACAGGAAGGAAACCAACAAATGCATGTGGTTGCCTTATAGGCAAGGGGAAGGTAGGAAGAAGTACAGGAAGCACTAAAAGAAGCATAAAGAGGGCGTCTTTATCACTAACAGTGATAAAGGGAATACCTTCCTTTATTAAAAATATAATACAAGAAGATCTGAATAAGTACACAAGATGATAACAATAATTCTGGGGAATGAGTGAGTCCGTTGCTGTATTATTTTCCTTTTTTCCAAATAAAATGAATTTTTTAAAAATGCTAAGGCTAGTGATCCTTTGGGTCAAGTTACTGAGGTGACTTGAGTATCAGGCCTTCTCATCTGAAGTTTTTTATTTCGCAGGCTGAAGTTTCTCTTTGGCTCATCAGCCACCCAGGCCTTGGACCTAGTTGATCGACAATCCATCACCTTAATCTCATCACCCAGTGGAAGGCGTATTTACCAGGTAGAAATCTAGAGATGGGGGTGATCCCTACAGAAACCTCTGAGGACAAAATATTTTCTTCATCTTTGTGGAAGCTGGTGACCAGCTTTAAATCATTTCCTGGACTGGGCCGGGCGCTGTGGCTCATGCCTGTAATTCCAGCACTTTGGGAGGCTGAGCCAGGCGGGTAAAGAAATCAAGACCATCCTGGCCAACATGGTAAAACCCCGTCTCTACTAAAAATACACAAATTAGCTGGGCTGGTGGCACGAACCTATAGTCCCAGCTACTCGGGAGGCTGAGGCAGGAAAATCGCTTGAACTCGGAAGGCGGAGGTTGTAGTGAGCCAAGATCAGGCCACTAATTGGGCCACTGCACTCCAGCCTCGTCACAGAGGGAGACTCTGTCTCAAAAATTTCCTGGACTGTTAAAAAGTTTTTGACCTAACTTGGTAAAATTAACAAATTGGTAATTTTTAAAAATTTTTATTTACTTTTAATTGACAGAAATTGTCTTTATTCATGGCATATAATATGATGTTTTGATATATGGATACCTTGTAGAATAACTGAATCAAATTAATTAACATATCCAATACCTTACATACTTATTTTTTGTGGTAAGAACACTTAAAATCCACTGTCTTAGCAATTTTCAAGTATACAATACTTCAGTCTTTTTATTTCTTTGTTTTTATAGAGATAAGGTCTCAGCAGGCTGGTCTCAAACTCCTAGGCTCAAGCGATCCTCCCACCTTGGCCTCTCAAAGTACAGGCATGAGCACCACCCCTCGCTAATACATTGTTATTAAATACACTCACTATGTTGTACCATGGTTATCCTGAACTTACTTCTTCTGTCTAACTGATATTTGTACCCTTTGACCAATATCTCCCTATCATCCTTGCCAACCCCAAGGCCCCTGGTAACCACTATTTTTTCTTCTTCTATGAGTTAACTTTTTTGTTTTTTGTGTTTTTGGAGACAGAGTCTTGTTCTGTCGCCAGGCGTCAGGCTGGAGTGCAGTGGCACGATCTTGGCTCACTGCAACCTCTGACTCCCGGGTTCAAGCAATTCTCCTGCCTCAGCTTCCTGTGTTTGTTTTAAACAAAGACAGGGTCTCACTATGTTGCCCAGGCTGGTCTTGGAACTCCTTGCCTCAAGCAGTCCTCCCTCCTCAGCCTCCCAAAGTGCTGGGATTACTGGCATGAGCCGTTGCACCCAGCCTATGAATTCAGCTTTTTGTAGATTCTATATATAAGTGAGATCATGTGGTATTTGTCATTCTATACCTGGCTTATTTCACTTAGCATAGCTTCACTTAACAGAATCCTCAGACATTTTTGTAATTAAGATGGCTGGGCACGATGGCTCATGCCTGTAATCCCAGCACTTCAGGAGGCTGAGGCGGGCGGATAACCTGAGGTCAGGAGTTTGAGACCAGCGTGGCTAACATGATGAAACCCCATTTCTACTAAAAATAGAAAAAATTAGCCAGGCATACTGGCACACACCTATAATCCCAGCTACTCAGAAGGCTGGGGCAGGAGAATTGCTTGAACCTGGGAGGCAGAGGTTGCAGTGAGCCGAGATCGCACCATTGTACTCCAGCTTGGGGAACAAGAGCAAAACTCTGTCTCAAAAAATAAAAAAAAAATTAAAAAATTAAATAAAATCCTACTGACTTTACCTAAAAGCATTGTGTAGAAGTCTGCTCATGAGCCTGCCATGGTGGCTCATGCCTGTAATCTCAGCCCTCTGTTGGCCTGGGCAACGTAGTAAGACCCATCTCTGCAAAAACCCAGCAAGGTATTTCTTTTGCACGAAACAGAGATGCAGAAAAGTAAAGTAACAGTCACATCTGGTTACCCCACACTGCCTGTCTTATGAGACATGAATAAAGACCATGTAAAGAGGGAGCCAGACTCCAACCACCTGACCCTTCTCCCTGCACAACCCCACCCCATTTTAGCTATATGAGACACAGAGTAAGTGCAGCTGGGATTGAGGGAAGGAAATCATAAATGAAATGAAAATATTGGCAGTGGTGTCCAAAATTTTGTCAGCTCTTGTGTGTAATCCAGGCCTTACTGAGACCAGAATAGGGTAAATTTTTCAGAGTTTGAATTCTGGTTTATTTACAGTGAATTTCTCAGAGCTGAGACCATTATCAGTTAACTCTCATTAAAAGGCCATGTCAATTCTGAGGGAGTAAATGGCTTGAGGAAAGCCTGCTTGGGCAGATAGATGCCTTTGCTTAGTGAATTAACTTGCCCTTCTTCACGCTGATCTGGTAAAATCTTCATGCATTTCTGCATTAAGGAAAATGTGGTAATTAGTGTTGGTTGCTGTGGTTAAAACTTTTGGATCATATTTTCTTACTCAAAAGAGATCACCTATTAGATGAATTTTCTCATGGTGATCTTAGAGATTAATAATCAGTCACTGAACTTGCGGTTTGTACCTGAGGAGGTGTGTCTGTCCTCTTTTCCTGGTGTTTTTATTTTTGGTTTTCCCTGTGCTTTTAGTTCTAGATTTTCGATCTTGGTTCCATTATGGGCACAACACTTGACCTGGGCAAGCAGACTTTTGTTTGAAATATTTTAATTACTGTTGACTTTTTGTTCCTCCCAGTGGTCAACAGTGACTTGTTTAAGTCACTTGTTTAGTTTTTGTTGTTCCCATCTGGTATATATTACACTGGTTTGTTAATTATAAAATGCTAATTTCTAAGAATTGTGGCCGTCATCTTGGACTTTGAATTAAATGAGGCTGTAGAAATCTTATACACCTTCAAATTAACCTTAATGGTTGCATTTGTATGGTCATATAGTAAGAATTTGGCTGAATTCAGGAGTTGTATGAGATTATAAAAGTTGAGTCACATACTGCCTCATTGTCCAGCTAATTATCTTTTCATAGGTCAATCTTTATTCCTAGGTCAATTCTAGTATTCTTATTTTTCTCCATATGTAATATGAAATAATTCTAAAGTCATCATTATGTTGCTGACACCTGAGTTGCTTTTTATACTTTTTTTTTTGAGACAGAGTCTTACTCTGTCACCAGGCTGGAGTGCAGCAGCACCATCTCGGCTCACTGCAACCTCTCCTGGTTTCAAGTGATTATCCTGCCTCACGATGTAGACCACCATGCCCGGCTAATTTTTGTTGTATTTTTAGTAGAAGTGGGTTTTCACCATATTGGCCAGGCTGGTCTGGAACTCCTGACCTCAGGTGATCCAACACCTTTGCTTTCCAAAATGCTGGGATTAACAGGTATGAGCTGCCACACCTGGCCACTTTTTATACTTTTTTGGTTCACTTAGGAAGGGGGATAAGTCAGGAGAGGCTAAGTTATGCTGTGGTGACAGTGACCCTAAATTTGAAAGGCTCACAAAAATAAAGTTATTTTTGTTTTGTTTTGTTTTTTTTGAGACAGACCAGGCTGGAGTGCAGTAGCATGATCTTAGCTCACTGCAACCTACATCTTCTGGGTTCAAGCGATTCTCCTGCCTCAGCCTCCCAGGTGGGATTACAGGCATGCACCACCATGCCCAACAATGTTTTAAATTTTATTTTTAGTAGAGACAGGATTTCACCATGTTTGCCAGAGTGGTCTCAAACTTCTGACCTCAGGTGATCCACCTGTTTCTGCCTCCCAAAGTGCTGGGATTATAGGCGTGAGCCACCACACCCAGCCAAAAACAAAGTTTTATATCTCATTCATGCTATGTGTCCATCAGGAGCCAGTTGTAGCTCTGTGTTCCAGAACATCTTCATTCAGGGATCCCAGTTGGTGAAGCAGCTCATATCTGGAACATTGTGAATCTCAAAGAGAAAAAAGAAGACATGGACACAATTTTTAACATTTTTCTGCTTGGCTACTCAGATTTTACTAAAGCAGGTCACATGGCCAGCCTGTATTTAACAAGACAAGAATGTGTAATCCTATTTTCAGAGAGAAGCACCAAACCCAGGGAACAATAACTAAGACACTGTGAAGTGAAGAGGCTTGGAGCAGTTATAAAATAAAACTGTACCCATGAATGGATGATCATCTAAATGGGTCAACTCTCCTTGTAGCCTAACTGAAACCACAGTAGAACCACCGTAGAAACTACCTCCAAGTGAGGTTCCTGCAAGTCCAGTCAGCCATGATCTGAGCATCCTCTTCCCAGCATGTTCCTTTTTTAAAAAGCTCTCTCCGGCCAGGTGCGGTGGCTCACGCCTGTAATCCTAGCACTTTGGGAGGCCCAGGTGGGTGGATCACCAGAGGTGAGGAGTTCAAGACCAGCCTGGCCATCATGGCAAAACCCCATCTTTAAAAAAAAAAAAAAAGCTCTCTCCTTCTGGGGATAAACATTCCAGACCATGAGTGGGAAAACAAGGAGCAATTCCTGTAAGAGGAAGTTGTTTTTTCACTGAAGGGTAAAGGAATTGAATTATGTTATCCTTAAGGTCAATTTCCAGTTCTAAATTTTCTAACTCAGATTTTGTCTGATTATTGGGTTCATTAGTTGTCCATTGCTAGATCAGCGAAAAGCAAATACAAAATTTAACCTCTTTTAGTATTTATTGCTTTAGGCAGTTGAACATTTTACTTTGAGTCTTAGCCCTTGAAAGGCTCAGGCAAGGAAACCTCTGTAGAATTTCTGCCCATCCCAAGTCACCACACATTTATTAGCATGATCCAGGGAGCATTATGATGGATGAGGGACTCACAATAAGAAGGAAGCAGTGAATCATTCTAGTCAGTATAGAATCCCAGAGCCTGCTTAAGTTTAAATCTAGAGAGAAGAGACACAGGAGTAACTAAAGGGAGAAGAAACCTAAAGTTTTATTCATTGGTAATAGTTTGGACACCCAAGAATTATAGGCCAGGTGTGGTGGCTCACTCACACCTGGAACCCTAGCAGTTTGGGAGGCTGAGGCGGGTGGATCACTTGAGGTCAGGAGTTCAAGACCAGCCTGGCCAACATGGCAAAACCCCATCTCTATTAAAAATACAAAAGTTAGGGGTGGCAGGGCAAATAAAAAAAAAAAAAACTTAGCCGGGCATGGTGGCACATGCATGTAATCCCAGCTACTCAAGAGGCTGAGGCAGGAGAATTGCTTGAACTCAGGAGGCGGAGGTTACAGTGAGCCAAGATCACACCACTGCACTCCAGCCTGGGCAACAAAGTGAGACTCCATCTCAAAAAAAGAAAAAAGAATTCTACATGTCACTGCTGGATGTTGTGGGTTTTCTTTAGGATTAAGTGGAAACCAATCTGCTTTAATGCTCTTCCTTCGGTTTAAGTTTCCACACATGCTAGGGAATTCTTTTCATTGATACTGAGTGGTCTAGATGATATGTTTGTAACATGTCAGAGCCTTATAGTAGGTAATATGCAAGGTGTGGTTTTTCAACACCTAATTTGTAACTGGGCTGAAATATCTTTTTTTGAGACAGAGTCTCACTCTGTCACCCAGCCTGGAATGCAATGGCATAATCTCAGCTCACTGCAACCTCCGCCTCCTAGGTTCAAACGATTCTCCTGCCTCAGCCTCCTCAGTAGCTGGGACTACAGGCACCCACCACCACTCCCAGCTAATTTTTGTATTTTTAGTAGAGATAGGGTTTCACTATATTGACCAGGCTGGTCTCGAACTCCTGACCTCATGAACTGCCCACCTTGGCCTCCCTAAGTGCTGGGATTATAGACATGAGCCACCGTGCCCAGCCTGATGAAATCTTGAATGGGTTCAGTGGGCATCTTCTTACCTAGTCATTGGCCATTTCTGGTAACCTAAAACCCCCAAGGAATTCTGACTGCATCAAAAAAAACATACTGAGGCTGGGTATGGTAGCTCATGCCTGTAATCCCAGCTCTTTGGGAGGCCGAGGTGGGAGGATCACTTAAGCCCAGCAGTTCAAGCTGGACAACATAGCAAGACCCCATCTCTATAGATCTTTTTTAATTAGCATAGTGTGGTGGCACACACCAGTACTCCTAGCTACTCAGGAGGCTGAGGTGGGAGGATCACTTTAGCCAAGCAGTTCAATACTACAGTGAGCTATGATCACACCACTACACTCCAGCTTGGATGATAGAGAAAGACCTTGTCTTAAAGAAATAAAAAGTTAATAGAAACTGTACTGAGGTAACTGCATTATATGAAGCACTGAAAATGTGACAAAACACAGCACTGGAATCTGCTGTTTGTTCTTGCAGTAAAACCATACCTGTAGCTTTATTCTCTGCAGGTAGGAAAGATTAAAGAATCCTAGGAGTGCTAATACTGTAATAAAAAAATTAAAAGTTCTTGTTTTTTCATTTAGATTGCCACCTGAGAGCCTAAAAGTGCTTTGAAGGCCCTGTGGCAAATTCCTAAGTGGCAGTTTATTATAAAATCACCCTTAGGATATTTCTGCTTCCCTCAAATACTAACAATAATCTTACGCCTCCAGTTTGGAAGTTAACTCTAGGAATGAAGACCTCAACAAAAAGTTTTTGGCTGCTCGGTGGTAGAGAGACTTAATGATTTCTCTAACAAATTTGTGCAATCATACTACAGATGAATTTTTTTTCCTGTACCTCTCCTTTTTGTTCCTCTTGACTGCCACCGAGACTATTAGACTGGGCCTCTTACCAACCCACTATATATCAGTGTCCCCCTTCCATCCTGCTAGATGAGTAGGCTTGCCTCTTTTCCTGAGACCTCCATTCTGAAGAGTGAGTCATTCCTTTTGCCAGGTTCTTTGCTTTATTTATTCTCTCTGTTCTCATGCTCTCAAATGCTTTTCAAAAGCCTCTTCCTACTTTCTTCTTTTCTTCTTCTGTGACCTATCTTTTTTTTTTTTAGATGGTTCTCACTTTATCACCCAGGCTGCAGTATGGTGGTGCAATCACAGCTCACTGCAGCCTTGACCTCCCAGGCTCAATCAGTCCTCCCGCCTCAACCTCCCAAGTAGCTGGGACTACTGGCATGTACCACCACACCTGACTTTTAAAAACAATTTTTTATAGAGACAAGGTCTCACCATGTTGCCCAGGCTGGTCTCAAACTCTGGGACTCAAGTGATCCTCCCACCTCAGCCTCCCAAAGTGCTGGGATTACAGGCATCAGCCGTACCCAGCTTGAGACGTATCTTACTCTTGCCCTGCTACTGACCCTTTACCTGTTTTTACTCTCTCTTTAGATACGTAGGAAGCTTTAGAAATACACACACCTGCTGTGAAATACCAAAGGTTAAGAACCCACACAATAAAATGTAGGTGAGAGATTTCTCCTCCACTTCCTTCTAATTACAGTCAGCCCATAGAGTGGGCCCTGTGAATCACTAAGCACAGGAACAGAATGGTTTATGTGGTTGGTTGAACTAACCTGAAACTCTTCAATTTCTTTATGAAGTCCTAACTGCACACTGAAGGGAAGAGAAGTTGCTTCCTCTTTTTTTTTTTTTTTGAGACAGAGTTTCACTCTTGTTACCCAGAGTGGAATGCAATGGCACGTTCTCAGCTCACCACAACCTCCGCCTCCTGGGTTCAAGCAATTCTCCTGCCTCAGCCTCCCAAGTAGCTGGAACTACAGGTGTGTGCTACCACGCCCAGCTACTTTTTGTATTTTTAGTAGAGACGGGGTTTCACCATGTTGACCAGGATGGTCTCGATCTCTTGACCTCGTGATCCACTGCCTCGGCCTCTCAAAGTGCTAGGATTACAGGTGTGAGCCACCACGCCCGGCTCGTTGCTTCCTCTTTTAGGTAAAACATTACTGCAGTTCTTCTCAGTGCAATTTGCAGAGCAACTCTGAGTCTTTAAATAGATAAAAAGGGAAAGAGGTGGTTTTTCCAGCACATCTTCTGAGGTCTGATCCCATCTATTCTTTTCTTCCTAGGTCCTCGGAAGTTCTGGGAAAACATACACATGTTTGGCTTCTTGTCATTACTGTTCGTGTCCTGCATTTGCCTTCTCAGTGCTACGGAAGAGTGACAGCATCCTGGTGAGGATGGGGAAGGCTCTTCCCACTGTAATCTAATGTAGAGAGAAATCACCCTTTTGTGGTTTAACTATTCTATAAAATGGGAATCTTACTACTTGTTGAAACAGATAGTAGTTTTTTGTCCTTGACTTCAGTTAGTCATCTCTTAAGGGTTTAGCCTCCCAAATGCAATGTCATTTTTAGAACTACATCAATTTCCTGAATTTTTATTTAAAGGATCATGAGTGAAGCTTTGAGAAGGACAAAAAGGGAATCCCAGAAGTGGGCACTGGGGAATTAGATGGCCCAATGAAAATGTGAACTAAATTTGATGTTGTCAGTCTCTTCACATTAACTGTAAAATAGCCTTGCACCACACTTGACCTTCACATGGGGTATGAGTACCTTCACCTATTCCTTTAAGCCTTTGCCAATTTCATTAGAGTCCAGTGCATGAAGCAGAAACAGGACATATTCACACACACCTTATTCCAAAGGGAGAAATGTTACCTTCCTGAAAGGAGGCAGCTATTTTTAAGTCTTGCCAAAGAAGAAAGTCCACTCCATTCTTCCCCTTTCTATTACACTGTTAACTTCTTAAACATTTTCGGACCTGGGTGGCAAGTTGGGTACACCATTGTACAAGAGGCCACATTCATAACTGATGTGCTGTAAGCTTATTTCACCTGCAAGTGACAGGATTGAACCAGGGCCCCTTCAAAATCTAAAGCTGCGTTCTCTGACATCAGATTCAACATAGTCATCTCCCCAGAGGTGTGTACATGCCAATATATTTGAGAGTTTTGCCACTATTCCCTGCCCTCCCAACCCCAGAAGTATAGCACAGTAGTTAAGAGAGTAGCCTATAGACTCTGATGAGCATGTGGTTATAATACCTGTCTTCCTAGGGTAGCTGTCAGATTTAAGTGAGATAATCTATGAGAAGCACTTAACAGCATAGTGCCCCAAGGAATGTTAAAACATTGCTGTGACAGCTTTCTGAAGGCAAGGAAAAAAGATAACTTAGGACTAAAGTGAGAAGCAGAGCTAGTCTTCGTTCTCACCATGGGTTACATACCCTGTGCCCAATGGATCTAAGCTGTTTCCCTAAACAGCAGGTAAAGTAAGTCTGTCTTTGTCCACTCTGATCTCTAAAGAGAATACACTTGTCTCATCATCTTTAGCTGCAGTTTTTATTTTTACTTTTTGAGATGGAGTCTGGCTCTGTCACCCAGGCTGGAGTGCAGTGGCACGATCTCAGCTCACTGCAACCTCCACCTCCTGGGTTCAAGTGATTCTCAGCCTCAGCCTCCCAAGTAGCTGTAATTACAGGCGGGCACCACCACACCCAGCTAATTTTTGTATTTTTGGTAGAGACAGGATTTTGCTTTGTCAGCCAGGCTGGTCTTGAACTCCTGACCTCAAGTGATCCGCCCACCTTGGCCTCCCAAAGTGATGGGATTACAGGCGTGAGCCACCATGCCAGGTCTATGCACTTTTTAGACAATCAGCTAGAGACCCCGTAATCTGTGTGCCCTAGTTCTTTCCTGCTGAATAAGATGGTAATGAGAAATCTTGGTTAGACTGGCCATCCCCAGCTCTTCCTGTTTCTAATAGGTGTGTATGTTTTATATTTCAGTGCAAGCATCTCCTGGCAGTTTACCTTAGTCAGGTTATGAGGACCTGTCAGCAGCTAAGTGTCTCTGACAAGCAGTTGACTGACATATTATTGATGGAGAAGAAACAAGAACCATAAAAGGTACAGATTGAGCATCATTCTTTCAGAATACAGTCCTGTCAAGAAAGCATTTAATATGTCATGATTCACATGGAAAAGAGGTGAAGTACATCTTCAGAGACTTCTTGTTACTGTCCCTTTTCCCTCCATGACTGCAAGAGGTGCTCTGGGTTGGAGCCATGGGCTGTGGAGGGTTTGCATATAGTTAGAAGCCCTGTGCAGACTTCTCAAGAAAAACCTGAGTCAGTCTCTGAGGCATTTGGGTAAAAAAATGTCCCTGGATGGAATCAAGATTTTAAATTCAAATAAAGCTTAATATCATGTTGTGTCCACATTATTTAGTCTTAAGTAACTGAATTAGTAGTAATTTTTAAAAGGTTGGATTGGTGGGCTAAACAGAGTAAGATGAAGTTGAGATGAGTAGGTAGTTCTTTTCCTTGGGTCCAGAAAACTATTGAGCATCAACAGTAGATCATAGCAGAGATGTGGCTAAACAGCAGCAGGTATGAAAAGACTTAAGAGGTTCTGGTTTCTGTAAGCTTCAATATCTGTAATATTGGTAGCAAAACAGCTTAAGTAGGCTGTATTGTTTGAGAGGTAGTATCGAGATCAAGGGAAGAACTGGTTTCACTCTGCATGCATTTCTGATCTTCGTAACAGGGCAAATGAAGGAACAGATGAAAAATCATGTCCTAGAAAGAAACTACAGGTACTACCAGGGATTTTCAGTCCGAAGAAAAAAAGACAAAATAGGTAACAAGAGTATTAGAAGAGAGAGCCATGAGACTCAGTTGGACACTAAGAGAGAGCAAAGAAGTAATAATTCATGAAGAAAAAAATAAAATCAATTTCATAAGACAAGAACTTATGGTAAAGCTGCCCACAGCCAGAAGAGGATCCTAGAAGGACAGGAACTCCCTCTCTGCAGCATTTCATAAGCATATAATATCCTTGCCAGGGATACTGCAGAAGGAATTGATGCAATGGACAAACAGATGATACAGGTGATTTTACAGCCTAAGAATGGCCCATGCTTTTGCCCCCAGAACATGAGGTGCTAGGTGAAAAGCCCAGGGCCCGGATGTTGTAATGTTCTGTGGTTGGCAGGTGTTTTTTGTTTTGTTAAAGTGTAACAACAAATAAAATCTATCAAGACTTTTCTGCTACTCAGGAAACTTGGACTCAGTATAACTTACTTTTTTTCCAGCAACCTTCAGGGTAAAGTTTAGAAGGTAGATGTAACAAGCCAATGCAGAACCCTAAGCTTGTCTTTTTAAAAGTTTTATTTTTATTTAACCTAATATACACACAGAGTTAAATAATTTTGCTTAGTAAAAAAATTTTCACACTTTGGGTTCCAAGTACTTAACCAAACTTGAACTTTGGAGCGAAGCAAAATTCCCTACCTAGCTCAAGATGGCAGAATTTGGTAGAGGAGGGATCCCATTTCACCAGCTTTTTTCCCTTGGGTAGTTTTCTGTATATGGAAAAGAATGGAGCTTAAAATTATGTGATCAAAATTCGACTTAAGACTATCACTTCCTTAAATTAATACAGCAGTTTCTTGATTGAATAAGTATACTTTTTTTTTTGAGATGGCGTCTCACTCTGTCATCTGCTGGAGTGCAGTGGGGTGATCTTGGCTCAGTGCAACCTCTGCTTCTCAGGTTCAAGCGATTCTCCTGCCTCAGCCTCCCGAGTAGTGGGGACTACAGGTGCATACCACCACACCCAGCTGATTTTTGTATTTTTTAGTAGAGATGGGTTTTCACCACATTGGACAGGCTGGTCTTGAACTCCTGACCTTGTAATCCACCTGCCTTGGCCTCCCAAAGTGCTGGGATTACAGGCGTGAGCCACCACACCTGGCCGAATAATTATACTTTTTTTGAGGTCACCTTCCCAGGAGCAAGTATACATTTTTAGTACAGCCAACTTTTATTTTTCCATTGCTTCTAAGTTAAAAAATATTTGCATTATAATAGTTCACAGTGTTTCACAGTAAAATAATTTCAGTAATTTTCCACTATAAACAAGGCAGACTTTTAAAAACAAAACAGTCTTGTTAGAATCCTTTCAAGCTGTCAGCATCATCCACACAGTAAAAGCAGCTGAATAGATCATAAATATATTTGTCATCTCTTGGAGCCTACTAGTGACACATACATATTAGCTAGATATGTGGTAGGTCCAGGGAAGTGTCCAAGAGAGGCAGTCCATTTCCTTGTGAGGTGTAGCTATCACCTTTCACAGTGAGAATCAGCCAGCCGTGTCCTCTTTGTTTATTGTGGATTTGTATCTTCTCTTTGAAGAGGCCAGAGCCTAGATCATAGGCCCACACTGAGAGCAGGCTATGTCCCAGCCTGACCATTCCCACTCTTGACATCTGTTTGGCAGAGAAGATACCTGGAGATAATTTTGTGAAAAGTATAGCGGAAGTCTCGGTTCCGGTAAGCATAGACAATGGGATTGACAACTGAATTGGCATGTGACAGAAGAATGGCCATATTCATTGCCCACTTGGGCTTATTTTTACCCTCAGCTGGCTGGAAAAGAGTGACACAGTTAACGGCATGCACTGGTAGCCAGCACAGGGCAAAAATCCCCACAATCATGGCCAGTGATTTGGCCGCATGGATTTCCCGCTGGAGGGTAGTCCTCGAGTGGTCCATCAGCTCAGTGCGCTGAAGTTGCCTGCAGGCCACCATGAAGATCTTGATGTAGATCACCAACATTATAAGCAGAGGGGGCAGAACACACCCAAAGAAATTGAAATATACCATGTAGCTCATGGGGACCACATTTTCAAAGAGACACTTCACAAGGCAGCAGCTTTCATTCGTGGTTCCATCCCAGGGCTCTGTGCAGTTGCTGGTGGCACTATCTTTACTGTTCCACCCCAGGAATGGAGTCAATCCGATGCCAAAGGCAAGGACCCAGAGGACAGCAATGACCCCTCTTGCTCGAGTCCCAGTGACCAAACTTTTATACCTGTTTAAAAGAACACCATCTGTTATGGTCAGTTTATAGTGCTCTGCAATCAGAATCTAAGACCCCACCTCCTGTTTATTTCCATGACTCTTAAGTTCACCTTCCAGGGCACCATGCTCTTTATCCTCAATACTAAAGACATGCAAGCAGGGATGAGCAGCTTGCTGTAGCACGCTCAATAAGATCTTCATTCTTGATTTAGTAACTCCTTTCAGTTTAGTGACAAAGGATGGCCAATGACAAGAGGCGGAGAAGCCTTAAGGGAGTGCTGTTAAGTCCTTACTTAACTTCCTCTATAGGTTCTTGCAAACTGTGACTTGAAATCACATACTGTATGTGTCATAGGAAGTTAACTCTTGTTTCTTGTTTATATTGTTAAATAAATTTTAGCTGCCTCCTTACATATTTTAAATTCAGCCTAAAGGTTTCTCTGTACATCAAGAACTATAACAAGTGGAGGTGTATACAGACTGCAGCCTACTCTTGTGCCAGTCCTCGACTTTTGGCCAATCAAATGTGGCCAACTGTTCAAACCGTGTTCAAATAGGGCAAATGCCGAGCTATAACCAATTCAGCTGTTTCTGTAGCTCACTTCCATTTTCTGTACATCACTTTCCTTTTTCTGTCCATAAATTCTCTTAAGCCACGTGACTGCACTGGAGTCTCTGAGCCTACTCTGGCTCAGCAGGCCGTGCAATTTGTGAATCATTCTTTGCTCAATTAAGCTCTTTTAAATTGAATTCAGCTGAATTTTTTTTTTTTTAAACAATATCAACTGTGGTAAAATTGGCTTTGTTATACAGTGCATCATTTTGCTTCAATTCACAAGTTTCCAAGAACTGACTGACTCTTTTTTTGCCAGATAAAAGAATTCAGAAGGTGACTTCCTATACTTCTTAATTACCAAGGTACTGTCTTTTGAGTCTAGGTCTTCTGTAAAGCATTGGTCTAGGTCAGCGGTCCCCAATCTTTTTGGCACCCAGGGACCAGTTTCATGGAAGACAATTTTTCCACAGACTGGGGGTGGAGGGGATATATTAGATTCTCATAAGGAGCGCACAACCTAGATGCGCTGTGTGCACACTTCACAATAGGGTTCAGCTCCTATGAGAATCTAATGCCGCTGAGCTGCAGGAGGGTGAGCTCAGGTGGCAATGCTCACCTGCCTGCTCACCTTCTGCCATGTGTGGCCTGGTTCCTAACAGGTCATGGACCAGTACTAGTCTGTGGCCAAGGAGTTGGGGAACTCTGTTCTAGGTGCTTGAGATACACCAGTGAACAGAACACACAAAGATCCCTACTAAATTTTAAGAGACTTAGAGTCTAGCAGGGATAAATTCAAGTTAGTAAATAGTATGGAGATGTGTGTGGTATGAAAAATGAAAAAGCAGAGTAAGAACTGTCAGGACGGGCAGAACTGGATAAGGTGACACTTGAACAAAGGCCTGAGGCAGGGGCTCCAGGCAAGGATCTTTTTGGCTTCCTACAAGCAACACAAGAGATTTGCCTAGGACTATGGGCAGAATCATTTCTGAATACCTCTGCAGACTGTTGGAGAACAACAGTTCTGGCAATGCCCATGTTTACTGAGAAATGCTAGTAGCATAGTTGATAAAAATTGGGAAATAGCAAATTTTTTGGTCATTTTTAAGCCATTGGATCCAGGAGTTTGAGACCAGCCTGGGCAGTAATGCTCCATCTCTACCAAAAAAATGCAAAACTTAGCCGGGCAGGGTGGTGTACATCTGTGATTCCACCTACTCAGGAGAATGAAGTGGGAGAGTCAGGATTACTTGAGCCCCTGAGGCTGCAGTGAGCTGTGATCGCAGCGCTGCACTCCAGCCTGGGTGACAGAGCGAGACCTTGTCTCAAAAAAACAAAAATACTAGGAACTGCTGGGTACGGTGGCTCATACCTGTAATCCCAGCACTTTGGAAGGCTGAGGCAGGTAGATCATGAGGTCAGAAGTTCAAGACCAGCCTGGCCAACATAGTGAAACCCTGTCTCTACTAAAAATATAAAAATTAGCTTGGCATGGTGGCCGGTGCCTGTAAGCCCAGCTACTCTCGAGGCTGAGGCAGAAGAATTGCTTGAACCCAGGCGGCAGAGGTTGCAGTGAGCCAAGATCATGCCACTGCACTCCTTCCTGGGTGATAGAGTAAGATTCCATCTCAAAAAAAAAAAAAAAAAAGTACTAGAAATCACTATTGGAGATACCAACACAAAGGAACAAGGTCCTAGTCCTTAAGAAGTTGACATTTCAGTTGAGGGATATGACATGTATCAGATAAGCCAGCTTATCTTATAAGAGCAACAGATACCATAATATACCTTTTAGACATTTTGCTATAGTCTATCCATGGTTTATAGCAAAGGTATAAATTTTGTTAACAACTGGTCCATAATACATATGTAATGTATAAATGAACATAATCAATGTAATGTATTAAGTAAATGAAATAAAATCCTTCTATAATCTCTGGGAGAAAACTGGGAAATAATTTGATTGACATTACCTGAAGACTTGCCAATAGGAAGTGTTTGTTTCCTTTGCCTGCAGGGTTAGGTGTGCACTTCCCAGCAAGGCTGCAGAGCCCTCCAGCCTCAGCTCCACATGTCCACTGCCAGTCATTCTTGACCAATGGCTCCCTCTGGCTCATGCTGTTCTCAACATCAGACAAAGCATCTGTTGCTCTTACCAGTTAACTTCCTTTCTTGGTTACCTCTTAGGTAGACGTGGCCCCTCCCATTCTCCTGCCCCATAGAGCTGACTTATCTGATGCATGTGGTAGCCCTAAACTGGAATGTCAGCCTCTTAAGTACTAGGTCCTTGTCCCCTTGTATTGGTATCCCCAGGACCTCGCATAGTGCCGGGCACATAGTATGTTCTGAATAGCCATTATAGGCTGGGCATAGTGGCTCACACCTGTAATCCTAGCACTTCAGGAGGCTGAGGCGGGCGGATCACTTGAGGTCAGGCGTTCAAGACCAGCCTGGCCAACATGGCGAAACCCTGTCTCTCCTAAAAATATAAAAATTAGCTAGGCATGGTGGTGGGCACCTATAATCTAGCTACTTGGGAGGTTAAGGTAGGAAAACTGCCTGAACCCAAGAAGCGGAGGATGCAATGAGCCAAGATCGTGCCATTGCACTCCAGTCTGGGCGACAGAGTGAGACTCTGTCTCAAAAAAACAAACTAAAAGGACTAGGACCTACAAAAAGGATTGGAGGTCCCCTAGCAGATACAATACATTCATCATTTGTTATCTGACTTTATTAAGCAGCTTTAGAGAAAGATTCTACTTACTAAGAATACTTGAGGTTGCAGCCTGGACAAGCAGAAGAACCAGTAGTTTACTGAGGAAGTGAACTGAAGTCTTGCCTCATAATTTACAGTGATCTCTAATCTTTTCTACTCCTTGTTAGCAACAGGCAGCTCAATTGTGGGCCCCTATACTGCAAATGACCTGCCGGGCTGTTTCTCACTGAATCTTTCTTGGCCAAACCTTTTCTGTTTCCCGTCTCATTAAGGAATGTAAAGCCTTCCTCAAAAAAAAAAGTTATTCTTTGCCATTGCCTCACTGAAGATGTAAATAACACAGTTAGTCCCTGCAGCATGATAAGGAAGCCTCCCAAAGGCAGAGCACTTAGAATCACAGAACTTCCAGTCCATGAGGCAGCCCATACAGCAACCTGCCCTTACTCCTCCTTTGTTCACAGGACTGAACTATATTGAGCACAGCAGATAACAGGGCAGCTCTGGGGGATGAATTTATATTTGGGACAAGGAAATTATGGCACTTCCATTCTCATGATTGGTCAAGTGGCTACGTGAAATGGTTCTGACAATGAGACACACAAGGACATCTGCTAGGGGACCTCCAGGAAAGATTTTACTTCCTGATGAGAGAGAGACCCATGAGGAGAGCTCTGCCCATGCCCATCCTTTTCTGCTTTTGATGCTCTTGTGATGCTCTTTTGATGCCTAGAGCTGCAGCAGCCACATTGTGACCATGAGAGACAAGCCTGGAGCAAAGCAGAAGAAAACAGTAGAGGCTGGGTCCCTGATGACACCTTTGAACCACTACACTGACCCTAGAGCCATCATGGCTTCTTCATATTCTGGTTTCAAAAGATAATTAAATGTCTTGATTGCTGATAACACTGTTAGATACTCTGTTAAGGCAGCCAAACTGGAGAGGACTTTTATCTTTCTAGTCCAATCTCTCTTATTTCACAAATAAAATAAGAAAAACAAAGCTAATACACAAACCAAAGACCAGAAGCTAAATCAGTACTCAGAGGCGTGTGTTCTTGCACTCTGTCACGCTGCCTCTTATTTTACCTTTTTTTAAAAGCAATATTATATTTGGGGTATGGTGTACATACAGGGGTTGTTCATGGGGGTGACTTGCCACTAGATTTCAGAACAACAATTGGAATCCACCCATATCTGAACTTCTCACAACTGCTGAATCCTACACATATGCAAAACTCTCATGCCTTGTCTCGGATAAGGAAAAAGCAGCTAATTCAATCAGTGGAGCAGCTGGTCACTGCCTTCTCTGTGAACCTCCATCACCACCTCTCTTCCCTGTTGGTTCATGGCTTCATTCGAAGAGTTCTTCCATTGTACCACATATTTTGCTAGGCACTGGAAACACAATCCCTGCCCTCGTGTAACATAAGCTAATGGGAAAGACAAATCAGTAAGTAAACATATAAATATGAAATTATGAATTGGGATGGGTTCAGCTATACCAAAATAAATAGGATACACTGATAAGGGAAAACCAGAGGCCTTGGATATAGGATGTCAGGAAGGGCTTTCAGGCAGAAAGCTAAAAGGTTGAGGAGTGAGAAATCTGAAAAGTAGAACATTCCAGGCAGAGAGAACAGCATGTGCTAATAAGGCTGTCATTGCAGGAAAATGAGCCCAAGGCGAGTCGGGGGCCAATTCATAGGACTGGGACCCATGGACGGCTTTTAAACAGGGGATAGCACTGATTTATGTTGTATAAAGGTCACCTGGCCAGAGTACAGACACTGAATTTTAGGGGAGCCAGAAGAAAAGCAGAGAGATCAGTTAGGAAACTATTTCAGTAGTTGACTCGAGAAAACGTCGACTTGGGCCAGGGTTACAGCAAAGATGGTGGCAATAGATATACACTTTGGAGGGAGAACCAACAGGTCTTGAAGATTGACCAGGTGCAGGAAGATGAAGACTCAAGGATGATTCCTTAGGGTTTTCCCCCTGTGTGTTTGCATTTCCTGAAAGAGAGGATTAAAGGAAGAGTGGGATAAAGATCAAGAAAATGGTGGATGTGAGCATACTGCTGAAAATAATAATAGAGAACATGCAGGAAAAGGGGACAGATTACTAAAAAAGATAAGAGTGGGAGGAGGTGGAGGATGCAGGGTCCAGGGTACATGGTGAAAGACACTTCCTCAGCTGTAGCAGAAGGAAGGACAAGAACAGTGCCAGTGCACAGAGGGGGACAGTTGAGCAGTAAGAAGATGGGGCAGCATCTCCTTCAAGAACTGCTGTTACCTCAGAGAAGGACAGAGAAAGTCACCAGCTGAGGCAGAGGAAGAATCACACAACCAACTCCAAGATTCAGTGATAGATGCCTGCAGATCCTCCCCCAGCTGTCCGGACACATCCATGGCATGGCTATCTCTGCCTATGCACCTGCTCTTTGGGCAGCTCTGGGCTGTGGACCTCTCGCATCTCATCAAATCACGCCTCTTGAGAGCTGCTGTCCTTAGTTTACAGATGTGGAAGCCAGGACTCAGAAAGCCTACGTGATGTGCCTGCTGCTGCTAAGTTGCAGTCAGGACGCAGACCTAGTCTAATCTGATTCCAAGTTTGCCCCAAACGGCTGTTTTCCTACATAGGAATCTATAGCTCTTACGTGTTTATCTCACAAATCCCAGCTCCCTCCTCCACCTGACCACCCAGCCATAGGTCAGCAGCTTGAAGACTTGAAGGAAGGGTCTTCTGCCACCCTCTGGGGAGGCAGTCCTCAAGGATAGCAAAAACAGGCATGCTGGAGGACATAACCAGACTGCTTGGCACAACCTCCGTGGGAAGCAGGTGTGTGCTCTGCGATGTCATGGTATGTGTGTACAGTCACCCTGCAGTATGTCCACACGGGGTTGGTTGCAGGATCCCCACGTATGCTGAAGTCCTCACATACTTAGGTTCCGCAGTCAGCAGCCCTCCGTATACACTGGTTTCACATCCTAGGAATACTGCATTTTCAGCCACATTTTGTTGAAAAGAATTCATGTACAAGTGAACCTATGTGGTTCAAACCTGTGCTGTTCAAGGGTCAGCTGTGTTGGCTTTGGTCACAGTTCCTGGCTCATAACTCCCATAGCCCTTGTTACTTCTCCCCAAGACAGGCCATGATAACTAAATATATAACTTCCTCTGTTTGTCTTAGAGCTGATCATAAAGAAATTCTCTGACCTACCTTGTTTGATTGAGTCATACAACCCCCATTTCAGAAGGGGTCCTGCCCCTCCCCTAGAAGAAGGTGCACAGAGAGGCCAAGAAGCATCTGAACAGATAAGCTTTGCTGAGTTTCCCCACTCAGCCTATCAGCCTGAGATCATTTGCCTTTCATCTGCTCACATGTCCATGCTTCAGTCATATCTGTCCAATGAAGAATCCAAAAAAGGGCTACGAGGAAAGGGTATGGAGAGCTCAGGACAGCTGAATACATGGAGGTTCCTGCAGGGTGATGCGCCCAAGGAGGCCATGGAAAGGCCACGCTCCTTCTCACACCTCACCCTGTGCATCTCTTCATCTATGTCCTCTGTAATATCATTTCTTAACATTTTTAAAATTCTTTTGAGATGGAGTCTCGCTCTGTCACCCAGACCGGAGTGCAATGGTGTGATCTCGGCTCAATACAACTTCCACCTCCTGGGTTCAAGCGATTCTCTTGCCTCAGCCTCCCAAGTAGCTGGGATTACAGGCACGCGTCACCACACCTGGCTAATTTTTGTATATATTTTTTAGTAGAGATGGGGTTTCGCCATGTTGGCCAGGCTGGTCTCAAACTCCTGACCTCAGGTGATCCACCTGCCACGGCCTCCCACAGTGCTGGGATTACAGGTGTAAGCCTCTGTGTCCAACCTGTAATAGCCTTTATAATAAACCAGAAAACTTACATAAATGTTCCTGAGTTCTGTGAGCCACTCTAGCAAATTAAACCCAAGGAAGGGATTGTGGGATCCCTGATTTATAGGTGGTTGGAAGTGGGGGGCAGTCTTGTGGGACTGAGCCCTCAACCTCTGGGATCTGATGCTGTCTCCAGGTAAAGAGTGTCAGAATTGAACTGGAGGACACTCAACTGGTGTCTGCTGCAGAATGGACTGCTTGCTTGTTGGTAAGGAGAAATCCCCACACATCTGGATCACCTGAGGTCAGGAGCTCGAAACCAGCCTGGCCAATATGGTGAAACCCCATCTCTACTAAAAATGCAAAAGCTAGCCAGGTGTGGTGGTGCATGCCTGTAATCCCAGCTACTGGGGAGGCTGAGGCAGGAGAATTGTTTGAACCCAGGAGATGGAGGTTGCAGTGAGCCGAGATCACACCATTGCACTCCAGCCTGGGCAACAGAGTGAGACTCCATCTCAAAAAAAAAAAAAATT
>PVKP010031981.1:0-26445 GCA_004027715.1 Plecturocebus donacophilus | reverse complement strand
AAAAAGAATTAGAAATCTTTTATATATCTAATTAGAATTAGAAATCTTTTAGAGTAAACCATAAGAATTATCTTCATAACTTCAGGATATATAAAGATTTCATATGTACCAAAAAGAACAATTTGGACTTTCTCAAAATTAAAATGTTCTTCTCATTAACATACAATATTAAGAAATAGACAAACTAAAAACTGAGCAATACATTCTAAAACCTATGTCTAAAAAACATATAAATATGCACAAAATATAGAGGGTTCAGAGAATGCACATATTTAAAAACTCTTACATAGCAACAGTATGAAACCAAAAACAATTTTAAATGGATGAAAGCCTTGTCCAGAACATTTACAAAAGAAGGTAGATAAATAGCAAATAAACTGTGCAAATTTATTAGTCCATAGAAAAATACAAATTTAAATTGTAAGGAGACACCAGTCTGCACCCACTAGACTGGCTAAAGGCAAAGACTGACAATACGATTGCACCTCTGATACTTGCTGGTTGAAATGCGAAATGTACAGCCACTTTGGAGAGCCGTTTGGCAGTTTTTTACCAACTTAAATATCTACTTACCTTGTATACCCCACCTATTTCATGTCAGAAAAATGAGAATATATAGCCACAGGAATTCTTGCACATGAATATTCATTGCAGCATTATTCCTCATATCCAAAGCTGGAAGCAACTCAATTGCCCATCATTTTGAGAATGGTTAAATGGATTTTGATACCGTAGAATATTATTGAGCAAAATAAGTAATTAACTATTGAAATATAAAGAAATACTGTGTTGTGAAGAAAGTCTGAAATTTAAAAATGAGTAATACTATATTATTCCATATATATTAAGTCCAGTAAATACAAAACTAAGCTATAGTGATCTAAATCCCGACAGTGGTGACATCTGTTTATCTGGGGTAGATTGTCTGGAATGCGGCACAAAATAACTTGCAGTGGTAATGAAAATATTCATTATCTTGTTTTGAGTGTTAGTGACAGTGGAATACAATAAACAATCCTGTAAGCATTTAAGATCTGTTTATTTTATTACACGTAAATTAAACTTCAATACAAAATTACAATATAGAATGACACATAAAATATTTGAAGACCAAAACAAAAAAGGAAAAGGAAAAAAGCAATTTTTACAAATATCACACTTTTAAACTAAATGCATATTTGAATCATGATGATTTGGAGATCACTGAGTCATAAACGAAAGGTGAGAATTTAATTTGGTAGACACCAAGAACCCAAATTTGGAAGTATGTTGGAATCTCTAGATCTTTTTAATAATTGAAATGCCTGGGCCGCATTCCAAAACCATTCAATCAATATTTTTTCAAGGTGCACAGCAACATATATATATATATATATATATATATATATATATATATATGTTATATATATCAGAGTTATATATATATATATATCTCCACAGGTGCTTCTTATAAGCCAGCTTTGTTCCTTGATGAGGCATTTGGAAACAGCAAATTAAAGCCAGTCTCTTCTTCCATGTCTTTGATTGACAGTTCTGTTTCCCCAGCCAGAAGACTCCAAGCGATGAAGAATTTGTTACTTTTTGATGCAGTTCTTTTTTTTTTTTTTTCATTTTTAGATATTGGACATTTCTAGTTGTCAGAAAGTTTTTCTTTATATGAAACTGAAAACACACACATTGGACAAAATGAGCCATTTTCTGGAATAATATAAAACAAGTAATCTGGTTTGCTTATACTCATTTATCGATAAGTAAATAAAATGATACCTCTCTAAACTTACCTAGATGTCTACTGCCTAAGCACTGCAAGCAATTTACCATTTTTCAATTTGATGTGCATGTTAGATACCTCACCTTTCTAAGTGCCTTTATCCCTATATATTCTAATTTTTCCATCTCTCTGTGTAAGAATATAAGACCTGACATATTTACTGATTACAAAATATGCCATATGTTGTCTTGTCACTGTAGAGAGATGTGAGATATTTATCTCTCTTTTTTTAAATACAAAATACTTGTATCTGTTTGTGTTTTCCTTCTCATAATTTTTGTTTTTCAAATTTATATCTTCATTGTGTTAATTATATTGACCAACCCTTCCAATTTTGCATTGTTCTCAATTGGGTTAACATGCTAGTCATGCTTTCAAACAAATGCCTTCCAAGAGGAGGCATTGTCAAACAGATGGATTATGGTATTGAAAGAGGTTCAAAAAAGGCAATAAGCAGTCGTTCCAGGCAGACTCACCGTCAGAGAGGTCTAAGCAAGGAATTAAGACAGATATACCTGGCAATGGCTAGATGCCATAATAAAAGAGTCTTGCAACTGAAATAATACAAAAACCGGAAAGTTATAAGAGGAGGTCCTCCTTCAAATAGAAAAATTGTAAATTGTTTTATTGGAATTATTCTCTTCTGAGAGTACTGATGAGAGAAAAATTGGAATTATTCTCTTCTGAGAGTAGTGATGAGAGAAAAATTAAATTTCAGGGCTGGGAGAGCTGAGTAAAACTGATTTACTAGAATGAAGCAAACAGTAAGGCTGATAATATGCTCTTCATCAAATGAGCTTCTTGAGTCCCTTAAGTTTCCTTGCCTAGTAACAATAACAACCCAATATTGGGATCAATATATTGGTACATCTATTAGAGTGGATTCAGTTGTAGAGATTGGAGGGATACTTCAGTGACAGGGAATTAAGCAGTTTATTATGATAATGACACAGATACATGAACTTAATGAAAGTAGTGATTCTCTTACCATATCTTTACTACTACTTCAATTCATGTGTTGGCTTCATTCTCATTCAAGTTAGCAGACGCTGGTGACCCAAAGCATATCCTGACAGATTATTGTATTAAAGAAAGATCATTTCCCCTGTGTGTGTGTGTGTGTGTGTGTATACACACACAAATATATGATGTCTCACACATAGGTATTTTTATCCATACATCAAATATCAATTGTCTCAGTCCTTCTCCATTCTTAAAGCAAATAATTTGATCAAGTGTATGGAGAGCTCCAAGTTACAACCCTGAGTTACATGATGACCCTTTGGTAGAAGGATGAAGGGTAGGCACACATAGACACGTGTGCTTCTGTCTTTTGTTTGAAAGCAATCTTGCTTATAAGAAAAATAAAGGAAATTATAATTGTTTTATTATAATTCAACATTTTTAAAATCCCTTTTAAAACATACCCTTAGAAAGTTTAGTTTACATTTGTTTCATTTTGTTTTGGTCAGCTAAAAATTATTTTATGGTCTTAGCTTTTCTGTTATTTGTCTTATAGTTTCAGGATAGTGTTTACTATTCTACAGCAAGATTGTTGACTATATGTAAATCTCCACTGCAATTTGTTAATGTGTTTCTGAAAATCAGAGACCTAAATATGCATAATAAGTATTGACAAAATATGTCAGCATAGAAATGACTAAATCCAGTATGCTGGGTAGATATGTACACTTTTACCCATATGCACAAAAACAAAGAAAAAATCAACTTTAGGGATTAATCAGAGAGTTATTTATAGGCTCCACTGCCTACTGGAAACATGGATTTAATGTTTTCAAACTAGAGTCAGTACACAGTCAAGTGATCTGAGTTACTTAAGCACCACTCTTTACCATGTCACTCTTTACTTACAGTTTAATTGCCACATGCCCTTTTGAAATGAACATTGAAGGACCATCTTCATGAATGCATTCCTAAGAATCACAATGTTTATTCTGTGTAGTCTTGACGTAGGTTTAATCAAGACCCATGGAATGGACACATTCCTCTTAATTGATTGCAAATGTTTATGATTACCCAGAGAGTGTTTTCAAATGTCTGATGACTATAATATTACTGACTTTCTCTCTAGACAGTCTTAAAGCTGTTTATTACTCATTTGGCTACTTTCCAGTTTTCAGTTCTCTCATTTACTTCAATGTGCACTAATAAGCATATAATTAATCCAGACATCTTATTGAACTATTTCTTTTACATTAGTATATATGATGTTAAGTAGGTAAAAATATTCTAATGCTTTGAATGTATTCATCAGTAAAATGTTCTTAACAAATATTGATCAGCGTCACTGTAAAGATGCCTCTTATACAGAAATACTGTCATCTCATACTCAGATCACAAATTCTTATCAAATAGAAATTCAGTCTCAATGATGGGCCACTCTTGCCAGACTGTGTCACCTCAGAAATCTAGTACAGCATATAATTATCTTTATTTCTTTAATACAAAGTAAAAATGCTGCACAAATGCCAACAAAATAATAAATGACTCAAATTCTTTTTGAAGTGAAGTTTTTTCCAACAAGATGTCTCTTCAGCTCAATGATGTATCTCATGTATCCAGCAGTATGACATATTCTATTTTATTTTTTTTTAAAGTCCAAGGTTCAAAATATTAATTTTAAAGCTTGGCATTCTGTCATAGTTTCAGAATCCCCAAGAGTGGCTGAATACAGTGCTGAAGTCTTTTTCTACTCCCAGTGAGGTCTTAAAATGCATTACATGATTAAAAAGATTAAATGTGTCTAATCTACACAGAGGAGGAAGAGATAAGTAGATGAAAAAAATCAGACATAAAAACGTAGTGACATATCTCTTTTCCTATTGAATTCAATATTTTAAATGTGATATATCATACAATAATCAGACTGAGAATTACTATTTTGATGTATTCCAGAGAATGCCATTAAATTTTGTTAAATTGCAACTATCGTTTGGAAAATGAGTAGTATTTCAGGATATCTCTATCTCTAATACGATTTGTGTTATCATCAGATGGTATAGATAATATACTCCATGAGGGCAGGAGTTGTTTTTTGTTTTGCTCAACATTCTCTTCCAAGCACCTCTCACAGTACTTGGCACATAGTAAGCAAAAACTTGAAAGAGATGTATTTGTTTTGTTTATGTTTGTTAAATTTTTAAAATTGATACATATCACATATGTATATTTTCATGTTATATATGATAATTTGATAAATTCATATAATCAAATCAGGGTAATTAGGTTATCCATCACCCTAAATATGTATCTTTTCTTTGCAATAGCAACATTTGAATTATTTTCTTTTAGCTATTTTGAAATGTACAATCAATTGATGTTAACTATAGTCACCCTTCTGGTCTATTGAACACCAGATCTTACTTCTTCTGTCTAAGTATATATATTTAATGATTAATAAACCTCTTTCCATTCCTTTAACCCTCTACCTTTCTCAGCCGCTGATCACTACAAAACTGCTCTCTATCTACATGAATTCCACTTTTATATCTTGAGAAATATCTACTTGGATGCTGACCACTGGTGTGGAATGAGCAATAGCATGTCATATTTCTGATTAAAAGCCTTTTCTGGGGTCAGTTTAGAAATATGCTGATACATTAAATTCTAATATTTGCTGTAATTTTTTTTCTACCCTAATCTACTTTCATATAAACCATTTTAGGAGAGATTAAAATTAATCTTACTTTAGAAATGATAGTTAAGTCATTATTTTACACGATTTAATAAAATGAATCATTAAGCTTCAGTCAGCCACTACCTCTTGGAGGACTATTGTAGGAAGCTGGCCTAAATAAATAACACATTACATATATCTGAGAAATTGATGGTTGTTAGAATATTATAGACATCAACCTTTAGTTCTTATCAATATTTTATTCCATTTTCCTATAAAAAAGAAAGATGGCAGAAGAAAATCAAGAATAAATGTTATTAGCATTATCACATTAAAATATAATTTCCTGTTTAAATGTTTATTCCTTCCACTAAACTGCAAGCACCTCTAGGTTAGGAACTGAGCCTTCATCTTCCTTATCAAAGTACCAGATGTTTGCTTAAAAAACAAATGTATTAAGACCCTTTCTCTTACAGGTACCAAAAGTTTACTTCAAAATAGCTTTGTTAAAATTGATTCATGCAGTTTGAAAGTCTAGGGAATAGCTGCCTTGCCTTGTTTCACTTTAGTTACTTTCACACTAGACATGTTGGCTCTTGCAATCGCAAAACTACATTGGGACAACTTGTGATACACAAGAAAGACCACTTCTTCTACGTTATCTGTATATCACACTTCAATCATCACTTGCATCCTGTGATTATCCCTGAAAAAATTACTTAGGCCAAGGGCATGGAGAGCTCAAACTAACCAGCCCAGGACACTTGACCATCCAACAATACAACTTAGAGAATTTGGCACGTGTAGAACACAAGGGATGCATGCAGGTTCCAGATTCATTTCTTAAATGAAAAATGGCATCTTGTTGATTCCAAGTTAACAGGCTTTTACTGGTGGCTAAGTAAGAATCCAACCTAGTTTTCTGACATCAAATGCAGTATGTTTTCCCCCTGGATAAAAAAGTTGTTATATAAATGAAAGATAAAAATCTTGACTGTAAATAACTTATAAAGGCTATACATGTCATCACAGTAACCTGAAAATCAAAACAATAACTATTGACTTGATAAATGTAAGGAAAAACTTACGATGGACTCTGTCCTGTGCCACCCAAATCCTCCTTTAAAACTGAAGGCTATCTTCTCCCAAATGCTGAGACGACTTGGCGCTGACTACTTTTCTTACGAATTATCCTCAGCTTGGGAGAACCACTTCACCAAAGGCCATGCAGGGGTGTAAAACTTGTCCTTCCACCAGCGCTAACTTGGGATGACTCTGAAGACCATCTGACTTTCAGAGCTTCCTGCATGTCTTCACTGAGACTGCATCATAGCCCCAGGTCTCCCTCTGCTGGCTCTTTCTTGCTCCCTTCCCTTGTGACACAAGTGTTATTCCTGAGAGTAGTCCCTAATAATCTTTCTCGTCTCCAGTCTCCACCCTAGAGTCAGTTTCCTGGAAACCCAACCTTCTACAGTTAATATGCTTTTCTTAGGCCTGAAGGACAACTAAATAGCAACTAAAACAATGAAAGGTTTTCAGGGAAAGTATTTATGTGTTTGCTATGTTTTAATCCTCACACTGCTTTTTAGCATGGAAATATCTATACCTTACCCTCTTATACATTCTGGATAGGAATAAAAACACTAACATCATTGACAGTATACTAATCCAGGCTCTTCAATAACTACTTTTAAGGGAAGCAAGTAGAATTGACTAAGAGATTATAATCTAAGCAGAATGTTTTGAATATTATATTTACTTGAGAGAGAATTTCATAATCTTTGATTTTCTCAAAAGAGTCTGTGACACAAAGAAAGTTAAGAAATTGGAGCACTGGTTCCCAAATAGTCTCTTAAGAAGTATCAAGTAAGAGAAAATTCCTTGTTTTTTTTCCTGTGAGTTTCTGCTTCCATAGAAATGGGATTGAGCACATATCTTCATTTTCATCAAGTTTTCCAGATGACTCCAAAATAAAACTCACTGGATTACAGTTTGGAACAATACAGACTTATGGATTAAAGTATAGTTCTATGTTAGTTTCTGTTGCTGGTGTATAAAATTACCATAAAATTTGTAGGCTTAAACAATACATATTATTATTTTTTAGTTCAGAAGTCTGAAATGGAATCTTGGTGGGCTATAATCAGTGTCAGCAAGGCTGTATTCTCTGGTGGCTCTAGAGAAGAGTCAATTTCCTTGCCTTTCGCACCTTCTAGAAACAACCGGCCTTTCTTAACTCAAGATCCCTTCCCCCATCTTCAAAGCCAGCAGACTTGCGTCTGTCTTAATACACTGAGTCTCAACACATTCTTCAGGAGTTAGACCTCCCTTTGACTCTCCTGTTTGTCTCCCTCTTCCAATTTTAAAGACTGAGTGATTACACAGGAGCCACCCAAATAACGTGGCATAGTCTCCCTATTTTAAGGTCAGACAATTAGCGACTTTAATTCTATCTACAGCTTTATTTTGTCTTTGCTGTATAACCTAGTATATTCACAGATTACTAGGATTAACATGTGAACATTTGGGGGAGACCATTCTGCCTATCACAAGTTCCTTTATGGTGCCATGGAAAAAATATCTTCCCCCTCCCCCAATATTATGTTTAATAACTCAATTAATGAGTCTCCCAACACCTGTTGTTACATAATTATCTGGTAAGTAGAATTAATTACTGGGAACTACTGAAGCTTCTTTTAGCTTTCTGTTATCCATAAATAGCACCTAGTCACTTCCACTCACCTGGAAGCACCTTGAGGTCAGGAAGCATATCTTTTTTATTTCTGAAGCACAGGGAACTCATCTCATTGACTGTCAGCTAATCAGCATAGAGCTAATGTAGCTAAATGATTGTGATGGGTGATGATGTTCATGCTCAATGAACAAAACCAAAGGCCTACTCTCTCTCTCTCTCTTTTTTAATTTAACTTTTCTTTTGAGACCGCATGCGCCTCTGTCACCCAGGCTGGAGTACAGTGGCACGATCTCAGCTCACTATAGCTTCCACCTACTGGGTTGAAGTGATTCTCCTGCCTCAGCCTCCAAAGTAACTGGGAATACAAGTGTGCACCACCATACCTAGCTAATATTTTTTGTGTGTTTTTGATAGAGATGGGGTTTCACAGTGTTAGCCAGGCTGGTCTCAAACTCCTGACCTCAGGCAATCTGCCCACCTCTGCCTCCCAAAATGTTGGGATTACAGGTGTGAGCCACCGTGCCCAGTCTGCTCTCTTTTTTAATGACTCTTTTACACAGAGCAGCTCATAAACAGCATGACTCAGAATCTTCTCTCACTGAACTTACCAATTGCCACATGTCATGGGTATTTGGTGTCATTTACTCAAATAAGCAAAACTATGTATGCTTAACGCCTGCATTCCAAGAATCTACCTTGTATTTTATGCTTGCCGTTTTGGGTAGCTAGCCGTCAGTAAAATTTAGGCAATCTGGCCTAGTGGTGGAAAGAAGGGTGGTCTCTTAACAAATAGTCATGTTCTATTACTAACAATAAAGGAACTACCACGTTAGACCCTACACTAGATTTTGTATATACACAGCAAACACACACAGACACTTGCTAATTCAATCTTTGAAGATGTCTATAAGATAAATATTTTTTGCTGGGAGTGGTAGGTTACACCTGTAATCCTAGTACTTTGGGAGGCCAAGGCAGGTAGATCCCCTGAGCTCAGAAGTTCAAACTAGCCTGGCCAACATGGCAAATCCTGTCTCTACCAAAAATAACTTAGCCTGGCATGGAGGTGTGCACCTGTAGTCCCAGCTACTCAGGAGGCTGATGTGGGGGGATTGCTTGAGCCTGGAAGGTGGATGAGCTGAGATCAGGCCACTATACTCTAATCTGGGTAATAGAGTAGGACCCCATTTCAAAAATAAATAAATAAATTCTTCATTTACAGATGAGGAAAAATTTTCAAAAAATTTTACAGTCACATGTCTACGAAGTGACAACCAGAATTCCAGTTTAAGGAAACACAGGGGTTATAGCGGTCTTTTGTCATATCATTTTTCAGTATATGTATCACTCTGATCAAAAATTAATGCTAAAAATTGTTATATAGTTTTAAATTAAGGAGAATTAATTTACTAGATCATTTTATTCATGTATTTTTTGAGATGGCATCTCACTCTGTCACCCATGTTGGAGTGCAGTGGCGTGATCTCGGCTCAGTGCAACCTCCACCTCCCAGGTTCAAGCAATTCTCATGCCTGAGCCTCCCGAGTAGCTGGGATTACAAGCCTGCACCACCATACCTGGGTAATTTTCTGTATTTTTAGTAGCGACGAGGTTTCCCATGTTGGCCAAGCTGATCTCAAACTCCTGGCCTCAAGTGATTCACCTGCCTCTGTCTCCCAAAGAGCTGGGATTACAGACACAAACCGCACCCAGCCTCAACTTAAAACATACAATCAAACACGTCACTTCCAGACTTACTACTTTTCATTCTGCTCACATATCCAGTCATCCACTTAAGGCAGATCCTCTGCTTAAAACTTTCAATAAATTAAAACTGTATTTAGAATAAAATTAAAACCTCTTTCTGTGTCTCACAGAGACTACATAACCTGACTCTTCCTCTCCATCTAGCTTCATGTCTCACGAGCTAGGCTGCAACCACACTGGCCTTCTATAGGTTTTTCATCCACAGGCCTTACTGTACTTTGAATTTTCTGAGCTGTTGTCTTTTCTACTAATCTCTTTGGATAATGTATTCTTATCCTTTACCTCAGAGTTTAAATACTAGTTTTGCAAAGAGGCCTTCTTCTAACTAAAATAGATCCTCCTCCTCACTCTATTATCATCTATCAATGCACTCATTGTCTTATTCCCAGAGCCTAGTGTGCTTTGTATTTTTTAGTTTGTTTACTTGTTTATTGTCTGTTTTAATGTGTGGATGGGTATTCATTGATGTACTTCTAGCTTCTAGCATTTTGTCTAATATTCAAATGTTTTTGGAGAAAAGGCTTTTGCTCACAGTGAAGGTATAAACTAGCACTGGTATTTTATTTTTGTAAGCAGAAGATTTCATAAAGATAAGTAACCTGGAGCTTTATTCTCTAGTCATGCTCTGTTTTGTGAGCACCTTAGATCTATTTCAATGTAACTTTTGTTTGCCTTGTATTTAGGTATACATTTTAACTCAAATAAAGAATAGCAACTTATAATTTGAAATCAATAATCTGCTCTTGTTCCTTTTTTTTTTTTTTTGAGATGGAATCTTGTTCTGTCGCCCAGACTGGAGTGCAGTGGCATGATCTCTACTCACTGCAACATCCATCTCCCGGGTTCAAGCTATTCTTCTGTCTCAGCCTCCCAAGTAGCTGGGACTACAGTCATGTGCAACCATGCCCAGCTAATTTTTGTGTTTTTAGTAGAGACGTGTCCACCATGTTGGCCAGGGTGGTCTCAATCTCTTGACCTCGTAATCCCCGAACCTCAGCCTCCCACAGTGCTGGGATTATAGGCATGAGCCACCGTGCCTGGCCTCTGACATGTTTACTAAAGGTTTATTGCTTCTGGGGTGAAGCCCAAACTTATATATTTTTGATAAATTTCCCAAATGATTTTGATTCACATCAAAATTTAAGAACATTTAGGATGCACATAGTCTTGTTACTGTATTTCTACCTGTGTCAACTAAATTCCATCAAATTTAACCCTTTGATTAATTCATGCTTCAGAGTCTTACACCCTTATGTACAGTCTGACGTGGATATTGAATGAATACATAGCACCTTTATTATTCCATGTCTTTTATCTCATTGTCTGCTGTAGCTGAGGATTTTATTCTTTTTAACCTGGTTTGATGGTAACATCCTGGGTTTACAATATAATTCATAATAAGAAATGTAAGATAGAATTTATACAGTATGTATGTTGTAAAGATTTTGAGAGTCATCACGTAAGTAAACATATAATCTTTACAACTATTTTAAAATGAAAGCAATCAGAAAAAGAAAACAAAATTGTTATTTTAGTGAGTTTGTAACATTGCAAATATAAATGCTTTAAGAGTAAATGTAGTTTCCAATTTTTTTGTTATTTGTTTTCCTGTTCTGTGGGTTTACTTTTGCTTTTTCTTGTTTGTATGTTGAAAAATATGTAAATTAACTATTGCCATTGAGAGGCAAATTTTATATACAGGCAAGCACACACAGTTAAGGATTTCGAGATCTAGTCAATTCATAAATTCCCTACAATCCCATTTACTTCTTATCTTTTTGTAGTATTTGCCCTTTAAATATTTTATTCTTTGGATATGTAATGGAAAATATAGTTTATGATATAGTAAAAGCAAATCTACTATATTAGAATTATAACATAATCTATATTGATTATATTGTGCCAGATGATTATTTCAGATATCTTCTTCCATAAACAAGCAATCTGATACTAAGAAGAAATATTTGTGATACTTCAGACACTTAACATTACTTAAATACACATCAAACTACAAATGATATACTCTTTAGATTGAATTTTACTTTTCTCGTTTAAATGTGACATGGACACTGGACTCTTTAATTTGATAAATTTCTAGAACTTTTCTTATTTTGGAATGAGTATGTAAATATTTGGCTGATCGTCATACATTCAAAAATGTTGCTTAACGTTTTCTAAAATGCTGAATATGTTTTGAAAAAAATATGTTTTGTTCATTAAGTATTTTTTCCTCACTAAGGCAAACTTTGTATTTCCTACCAAGTTTTCCAAATTTAGCTAAGGAGCTAATACTTATAAAATAGATTAAAACACAGCTTTTATTTGTGGTCTAAGTGACCTGAGGCCCTTTGAAGATAACCTTTTGAAACTTTCTATTTAGCTGATAAAAGTCAAGTTTAGTGATACTGTTGCCTAATGTAGGAAACATTCATAACCTTGATTCAGATTCATCTGTCATAAATGATATTCATGCTTACATGAAGTTAATATTACCCTTTAAAATGCTTAGGAAAATAAAGAATGTATCTCCCCTCTTCTCATGTTTTGTTCTAGAGAAATGAGGCACCCCTCCAACCTCCTCCCTGCACCCTGACCCAACATTTCTAGCATTGAGATCATTTAGCTTCCATGTAGATAGAAAGAAATCCATTATAAAAATAATAATTCTGTGCTGGGCATGGTGGCTCATGCCTGTAATGCCAGCACTTTGGGAGGCCGAGGCGGGTGGATCACAAGGTCCAGAGATCAAGAGCATCGTGGCCAACACGGTGAAACCCTGTCTCTACTAAAAATACAAAAATTAGCCAGGTGTGGTATTGCGTGCCTGTAGTCTCAGCTATTAGGGAGGCAGAGGCAGCAGAATCACTTGAACCCTGGAGGTGGAGGTTGCAGTGAGCAGAGATCATGCCACTGCTCTCCAGCCTGGGCATCAGAGCAAGACTCCATCTCAAAAAGTAAATAAATAAAAAGTAATAACAACTCCTACATTTTTCATGTAAACACATCAAAATGTACTAAACCTTAAATGTATTTGAGAGTTCTGTCAGCTATTCTACTGGTAATTTTAGACAGTCTACAATGTGAACAATAATCTATTCTGATATCGGTGAAACAGTTTATACCTTGCTTCTGTACAATAATTCACATTTTGAATGGGCTTTTGTTGTTTCCAGATATCCGTGGAATACAGGAGTTCTTGGACAGAGTGTCTCAGCAGGGAATGGATGTTGCACTTCAGAAAGTAGAAAACAACATCAACAAAATGATTACCACTCTCTTTGACACCATGAGAATAGAAGAACTGAATCGCTATCGAGACACTCTTAGGCGAGCGATCCTTGTTATGAATCCTGCCACAGCCAAATCCTTCATTACTGAGGTAAGTGAAAATTGTCTTGGGGTGAGAATTGTGTGAAAAAATTAAAAGCTTTGGAATAGACCTTACAGAGGAAATGAAAATTAAGAGCAGTGGGAGAGAATTAACTGCACAACTCCCTTTAATGCTATTGGAGGTAGCATAGTGAATTCCTCGCTCATCTCATTTACCCCTTACTGTCCAGTTAATTGCTGAGAATGTTTGTATATTTATATATTTAGGCACATAGACAGAACAATTTTAAGAAGTCTTATAGAAGTTTAAAAGTGCTGTTGACTTGAATAAATCTGGCAAGATCAAGAATAAATTCACAAGTGCAAAGTTCTCTAAACCTTAATATTTTTTGTAAGTTAAAATTCTACTTTTGAAAAAAAAAATACTTGAATCAGGATATTATTTCCTAAACATGATTACTGTTACAAAAACATATATAGATTTGTTTCTGCTCTGTGAACTCTGTACCAAGACAAATAATTAAAAGTGTCTGAAATTCTGCAAAGTGTACACTTTATGATGCTGCATCCTCAAATTTTTAGTTGTAACTGTTCATTTAGTTAGAAGCTCTGAAACTCCGTAAAAATACAAGTAAGACTTTCTAGTGATTGATATAACATCTCTGTGTTCTAAAATGCCTGCTATTGACTTGTAAAAGTTTATTGTCAGTCATTTTGCCTCACTTCTAGTTTTTAATGTTACATAGGGATAGAGCTGGTCATGACACTATATACTTTCACATGGGAGTTTTAAACATATTTTAAATTTGGGGGAATTTATTTAATACTTTTTTTTTTGCCTCGTTTCACTATTATGCTTCTGTTAGCTGCTGAAGTACTGCTATAAAGCTTCCAAATTAGGAACATGTTAGAAGTTCTTTGACACTCACAATAGAGTTGATATCAAAGAACTTAAGGCAGAATATAAATTACTAAGAATGGTAAAACTTGTGGAAAACCGTCAGTAATACCTTTTTTTAATTTTAATATGAAACTTCATTGTGCTTAAAAACAAGTTAAAATTTTTACTTTTTGAGTTCAGCAAATGACGTAGAGAATCTTATTGAACTACTAGACTTTTTTCATAATATAAAGTATTTCCAATTTTAAAGAAGTTGGTTCTTTCCTTCAAGAACCATAAATCTGCAAGAAGGAAAGCAAGTACACAGAGACTGTAGTATAAATTAGGATGTTAACATTGCAATAGATGAGATTAAAGCATCTGTGGCCATTTTGTTAGAGGAGATCAGAGAAAACTTCACTCAGCCTGCATATTTGAACTGGACTTTGTGTCATGGGTTAGGAATTAACAAAAGAGATGTGGTACTGATAAAGTTTGGCCCTGTGTCCCCACCCAAATCTTATCTTGAATGGTAATTGCCACCTGTTGAGGGAGGGACCTGGTGGTGGCAGTTGAGTGGATCATGGGGGCAGTTTCCCCCACGCTGTTCTCATGATAGTGAGGGAGTTCTCATGAGATCTGATTGTTTGAACATGGCAGTTTCCCCTGTGCTCTCGCTTCTCCTGCTGCCTTGTGAAGAAGGCATTGCTTCTTTTTCCACCATGACTGTAAGTTTCCTGAAGCCTCCTTAGCCACGTGGAACTGTGAGAAAATTAAACTGCTTTCTTTTATAAATGACCCATCTTGGTTAGTTCATTATAGCAGAGATAATACTAGTGTATTCCTTTGCTAGAGCTGCCATAGGCTTAAACATCAGAAAGTTTGCATCTCACAGTTCTGGAGGCTGGAAATCTAAAATCAAGATATTGGCAAGGTTGGTTTCTCCTGAGGGCTGTGCAGGAAGGAATGTTCCAAGCCTCCCTCCTTGGCTTGTAGGTGGCTGTCTTTTTCCAATGTCTACTCACATTTTCTTCTCTCTCTGTATGTCTGTGTATCTAAATTTCTCTCTTCTATAAGGACATGAGTCATTTGGATGAGGGCTCACCCTAATGACCTCATTTTAATTTGATCACCTCTGTAAAGACCTTATATCCCAATAAGGTCATATTCTAAGGTATTGGGTGTCAGGAATTCAACATATAAATTTGAGAAGGAGGTAGTGATGACCCAGCTTTACCCATATCAGCTGCTATTAGCTGTTATGAGCAAATAAGGTTGAGAAGTATGTTTGAGAGTTCAATCTGGAATATGTAAAATTTGAGCTAACAGTGGACTCTTCAGGTGGTGTTAACGATGTTTTAGCACCTTTATAGTACTTACTATCTTCTTACTACTAGTTACTAGTTTCTTTTCTAAGACCTTTTTAAACAATGAACTCATATAATCCTCATAAAAAGCTTTGAGTTGGTACTAACATCATCCTTGTTTTGTAGGCAAAAAAATCAGAGGCACATAGGGTTTAAGTTGTCAAGATGACAAAACTAGGAAGAGATAGATCTGGGATTAATTCCAAGAAGTTTGTCTCTAGAGTTTGTGTGCTGAATGTTGGTTCCCAGACAGGGTGGCTATAAATGCATGACTGCAAACCAGAAGAAATATCAGTGCTTGAGATGTAGTTTGTTTTTCATTAGTTTAATACACATTTATTTACTATCCAGTTCATTCTAGAAACTATGCTAGGCACTAGCAATACAATGACAACAAAGATCCCATTCCTCTTCTCAAGTTTATAGCCTGGTGTTGGGAAAGGAAAATGAAAAATATCAGCCTTATAAGATGCATGTGATGGCAGAACATATACATCTACACTGAACTCCAGAGCCACCTGTGTCTGGTTGCAGAGGTAAAATACACAGCTGAGAAATGTTGAGGAAGGAGTTTGTTATAGATGGTATCTTGAAGGAGGTGCTTCTTGAGTTGAGCATTAAAGGACATGTGTATTGGATCAGGCAGAAAAAGGTGGGAAGGGGATCCTAAGCAGCAGGAAGACCATAAACAAAGCACAGAGGCAGAGCATGGAGCAAGAAGGTAAAGGGTTAAAGAAGGAAGGGTAGAGGTGGGTATGTTAACTACCCTGTTGAGAAGTTTGGTGATGAAATTAAAGGTAAGTTATGGTTTAAATTTGTTTTAAATCCCATGAAATGGTTATCATAAACAGGGAAATCTGTTTCATTTTTAGGATAAAACAAGCTGAACCTTTTTACACAGGTCTTGGGAAAGCAACCAGTGATGAAGAGGAGATTGTAGAATGGAAAAAGAATATCGATAAGCTAAGACCCCAGAGTGTTAGAATTCATGAATTTCTACCAGGGGATTACTACTCATCACAATAACCTACAATTGTTGTTTCAAAGGCAGTTGGAATTAGTTCAGACTTCATTAAAGGATTTTTCATTGACAATCCTTGTATTTCTGATCATCAGTTTCAACTGATATGATCTTTTCACCTTGTTCCCCATTTTTGACCCTGAACTACTTATAATAATGTCTCCTTTCCATCTTTGTCCCCAAACACATAAAATCTCTGATCTTTCCTTAGGGACTTCTTTGTCTTTCTCCACTCATCTACCACTTTTTTAGTAACATATATTTTATAATCACTGATGTTATGTCTCCAAACTGTGAACAAGTTATTCCACAGGCATCTTAAGTGATAGAGGAGTGGTAGAAAGAATGTAAACTATCATCACCTCTATCCTATCTTAAGCTCACTCTATTGTACTGTTCTCTGACCTGCAAGGTAGTTCCTGTTTCTCTATTACTTGCTCTCAGACACATCCCACCTCCTCCATGGGTTCTAGGATTGTTTCTCTTGATTAGGGAATAGGCTGACCCTATTAGTGCTGAAAGTAGTTCATTGAATGACAGGCAGAACTGAAGTGGAAAGAGTGCATTGAAATTCTGAAAACACAAAGAGGAATCATTTCTGTGTGACCTAGAGTTTCACTCAGTCTAGTGGAGTAGGCAGAAATATAATTAAATGCTAGTATGTGAAAGAAAATTCTATAATAGTGATGGATCAATGGTGTTCTAGAATACCATAGGAGAACTGACTCATGCTACAGAGACCTTAGCTGGGGTCAGGAAAAGTTTCACAGATACGTTGTGTCACCAGAATCTTGAAAAATGAATAAGAATTAATCAGGCAAACAATGGTAGGCAAACAGTTCAGTGTGTGTGTGTGTGTGTGTGTGTGAGAGAGAGAGAGAGAGAGAGAGAGAGAGAGAGAGATACATGAACAGAATTAAAAAATCAAATTCTACTAGGGTTTTAAAAGTAAAAACAAGAGTCTATTTCTTTCTACCCCGTTACTCCTTTCAGAAGTAATTATTTATTGTTAATTTTAAAATTTAACTTGTAGTTACTTTTAGAATACCCTGTATATTCACATTGTTCAAAATGTAAAAGATTCAACAAGATAATATCCTGCCACTGTTCCTCAAACACTTGATTTCCTTTTCATGAGGCAAATAATGTCTTAGGTGGCATTCCAAGTATGCAAACACACAGACACACACACACACATTTTTATTATTTTTCTTATATAAATAGTTGTATACTAGATTTAAATTCCGAGCTTGGTTTTTTAAACTTAGTAACTTCTAAGAGATAATTCTATTGAGATATATGAAGTGTTCCTAACAATATTTAATGGCTATATAATATTCCCTTGCTAGATGTATTAGTCGGTTCTCATGCTGCTGATAAAGACATACCTGAGACTGGGTCATTTATAAAGAAAAAGAGGTTTAATGGACTCACAGTTCCACAGGGCTGAGGAGACCTTGGAATCATGGCAGAAGGTGAAAGGCACATCTTACATGGTGGCAGGCAAGAGAGAATGAGAGCCAATCTGAAGGGGAAACCCCATATAAAACCATCAGATCTCATAAGACTTATTCACTTCCAAGAGAAAAGTATGGAGGAAACTGCTCCTATGACTCAATTACCTCCCCAGTCCCTCCCACAACACATAGAAACTATAGGAGCTAAAATTTAAGATGAGATTTGGGTGGGGACACAGCCAAACCATATCAGTAGATTAAATGACTCTTAGCTCTTTAACTTTTTTGTTTTAATTTTTATTTACTCTGGTAAATACTATTGGTTGATTTATTAGTTTACCTCCTACCTATTCTTACAGGTAAGTGATGATTTACTTCATTTCCTTCACCAACACCGGCACATCCTTTGAACATATTAATAATTATAGTACAATTTTAAATAACTTTCTATAACACAGTTACACTGCTATTCTCATACCAATTACTGTTGACACTATAGTATCTGTAAAGACAGTATGCTAGTTGTAAAGATTCTTTCACTATTTTTCCACTCTTCTACCTCTCAGCTTCCATGATCCACAGATTTACTTTTATATTGAGTGTGTTGGAAGCATACCTTTTCTATTCTGTTACCAGAAATAAATCATTCATACTAAAAGTTGACTTTGTAAGATTAAAATCTGTATCTTCTCTTTTATCAATATAAATATTAAGTATTAAGATATGAATCTGTGCTTCGATTTTATCAATATAAATATTTTTCAGTGCACAACAAAGTATTAAGATATGATTATGTTTAGTTTTTTTGTAACTCAGCTTCAGAGTTTTTGTTTGAGTTATTATTTTTCTCACTTTTTTCTTCATTTTTTCTTTGGCACTAAGATTCTAAGTTCTTGTTTTCAATAGCAAATCTCCAAAGTCCCTATTTCCTAACTGCAGCATTTCTTCTCAGAGCACCCCTTTCCTGCTCTGCTTCTAGTGCATCCCTAAAATCAAATAAATTCTAGTGGGTCAGATCAACAAATTCCTGGTTCCTGTGTCTTACAATTTCTTAGTTTCCTGCTTTGCTGGGAAATATCTTGAAGTAACTTCTGAAGGAAGAGTGTTTCTTCTTACAGAGAAAACATCTGCGTTAGATAAGCTGTGTAGAGGCAAGAGTTATAGTGCCATTGGCCACAAGTTCAATGATAATGAATCAACAATGAATATTAAATAAAGCACCTTTAAATAGAAATGCATAAAACCAGAGGAGGCTGGCAGAGAGCAAACTCTGTATTTCCCCTAGGAGCAGTGATTCAATATTCACAAATGCAGTGTTCATGGGAATTTTATAGAACCTAACTACTGTGAATGACAAGCATCCACAATCATTTCCATTATTTTCACTTATGAAAATGTATTTATTCTAACTTCATCCTTGATGAATAATGTGGCTAATTATAAATTCTTAGGCTAAAATATTATTTAACTCAGAATATCAACAGCATTAATTCATTATATGATGGTAATTTGATAATTTAGATTAAGTAGATAGAAGATAGATATGGTCATTTTACTGGAGGTAATGCTAGGTTTTGCATGTATATTTATGTTGCTGCCCCATAAGAGTCTCTAGCCTACAGCTCCTGCCACCATGCTTCACCAGATGTCACTCCTTCCTCTGATCAAATATCACTGCTTCCTTTTTATTTTTCAGTAATTTATACAAAACACTTTTCTGATGGCTTCTGTCCCTTTTCTCATGGTTATTGGTTTATATACCTATTCAATTCTTCATATTGAATCACTATTAACTTCCAAGAGTTGAAAGGTCCAGAATAAGGTCCAGAATATTCTTTAAGATTTTTAGAGATTAAAGCTCAATGAAGATAAAGGACTTTTAAGACCAGCTTTTATAGATTTTATGAAACAATATTAAATCATCATGTTTCAGATTTGAAAAATATAATATGTAATATTTTGTCCAATTCCAAATATATAGTTGAGTAAATTAGGGCCTCTCTAGATCTTGAACTGATATTCTTCTCTAACTTCCTACAGCTATGTTCTGCAGCTCTGCAAATTATAGAGGACACCCCGGGTTTGAATCAGTTGTCAGCAGATCAAAGGGGTACAGAAATTTGGATCCTACAAGTATTTATAGAAAACAGTTTACCACGGATTATATGATGGATAGAAAGGCAAATGAAGCTAGGAAGAAACTGATGGATTGGGAAATTAGGAAGAATAGAGAAACTAAAGGTTATGATGAGGGCAGACACACAACCAAGTTGAGCAAGTACCTAAAACAGAGAGAAGTTCAGGGGAGAAATCTGGTAAAAGAGGGGAAAAGCAGAACTTTCAACTTCACTGTTTCTATACTTTGCAAGTTAGCATGGAAAGTTATTGAAATATTCAAGAGAAATATTAACTTTAAAGTCAGAATAATTAGTTTTATAAAAGAAATTGCTTACTTAGCATTGTCATGTAGTTGCTAAGGGGAAAAATAACTATATAAATTCTGTTTGCATCTTTTTTTTTCTGTCTCTGGAGAAATTATGTAGCATTGAGTTAATTATGCTGCCTTTGAAGTCTCAGAAATTTAATACATTAAATGTCTACACTTAGTGCTCCACCTCTCATTCAAGAGTTTCAAAGCTTTAAGAAAAATACTGCAGTTATGTGCAGCTGAGTATATCAACCTGCTGTGATATTGGCAGGAAATTGTTACACAATGTATCTGTAAGTGTCCTTGAAATGAATATACTGAAACAGGAGTGCTCACATGGTTTGATTTAAATATAGCTCGGGATGATATTTTGAAAAACAAATGTTTTTATATAGGAATAATTTTGCATTGGTTGCTATGTATGTTACAGTCTTTCCAGAAACTACAAAAATCCTATATAAATTAGACATTTTGGCCATGGTTTGTAGTTTTTGGGTTTGAGAAGATAGACCAGTTCTTTGAAAGCAGGAAGTTTTACTATTTATACAGCAATAGATATTGTCTCCAATTTACATTTCTTCTTCAAATTTTCGAAAGGAACCCTACTGTTCCATGACATCCTTTTATTTCACAATAAGAAAAGGTTATTATTATCTCTTATTCCTTAAACATACTTTATGAAAGAGTTTTTATTGTATTATATTATACCCTAGGTTCATGGAAAAAGAACTTGAGGCTATCAAACAACAAAAAGGCAAAGTTACATGTTTCAAATATATATGTGGCTTCCCAAAAATAAGCCTTTGGAAAGGTTTAGGAAACAAGGGAATGTAGCTTGTCTCAATAGATACAGAATGATTCCTATTCATCAAAAGGGTTCCCTTTTGAGAAGTGTCTGTTTATACACTTTGCCTTCTTTTTGATGGGGTTGTTTTTTTCTTGTAAATTTGATCAAATTCCTTGTAAATTCTGGATATTAGACCTTTGTCAGATGGACAGATTGCAAAAATTTTCTCCCATTCTGTAGCTCATCATCACTGGTCATTAGAGAAATTCAAATCAAAACCACATTGAAATACCATCTCGTGCCAGTTAGAATGATGATTATCAGGAAGTCAGGAAACAACAGATGCTGGAGAGGATGTGGAGAAATAGGAATGCTTTTACATTGTTGGTGGGAATGTAAATTAGTTCAACCATTGTGGAAGACGGTGTGCCAATTTCTCAAGGATCTAGAACCAAAAATACCATTTGACCCTGCAATCCTATTACTCAGTATATAACCAAAGATTATATATCAATCTACTATAAAGACAAATGCACACTTATGTTTACTGTGACACCGTGTACAATAGCAAAGACCTGGAACCAATCCAAATGCCCATCGATGATAGAATGGGAAAAGAAAATGTGACACATATACACCATGGAATACTATGCAGCCATAAAAAACTATCAGTTCATGTCCTTTGCAGGGACATGGATGAAGCTGGAAATCATCATTCTCAGCCAACTAACACAAGAACAGAAAACCAAATACTGCATGTTTTCACTCATAAGTGGGTATTTGAACAGTGAGCACAATGGACACAGGGAGGGTAGCATCTCACACTTGGGTCTGTCAAGGAGTCAGGGACAAGGGGAGGTACAACGAATACCTAATACATGCGGGGCTTAAAATCTAGGTGATTGGTTGATAGGTACAGCAAACTACCATGACACCTGTATACCTATGTAACAAACCTGCACATTCTGCACATGTATCCCAGAACTTAAAGTATAATAAATAATAATAATAAAGGTTATACTCAAATGGCTGTGTTAGCTATTTAAATGACACATTTTTTTCAAAGATAAATTATTTGGAGATGCTCTGTAATGCACAGTTTTTAAGATGAAGGAATTATAATGTTTTTAAAAGGAATATATGACAGTACTATTTTTTCCTAAAATATATCAATTGCATGGAAATGTCTTTAATAATATTGTGTTCATAAATGGCTCTTGTGCACTTTTAAGTAAACTTTTTAATGAAGTATAGATAAGGAATAGTGCATGTAAGTTTACAACTCAACAAATTTCCATGTAACCATCATCCAGATCAAGAAACAGAACATAGCTAGCATGCCCAGATTCCTCATTCATGCACCCTCCAGTTACGATCTCCCCAAAGGTATCCTGACTTTTAACACTATTCAGCTAGTTCTGATTGATTTTAAACAGTATGTAAATAGAATCTTACAGTATAAACTCTTTTGTCTTTCTTTTGTTCAGCATTATATCTGTGAGATCATCCATGTTGAAGTTTGTAGAAAAAAATCATTTGTTTTGATTGCCTCAACATATTTTGTTATATGAATAAGAGAATTTATATACTTCTGTTGATGATTTGTTTACAGTTTTGCTCATTACAAATAGGGATTCTATATACACCTTTTTGGATATGTCTGTAGTTTTGTTGAGTATATACTTAGAAATGGAATTGCTAGCTCAAAGAGTATGTGTAAGGTATGTCACATATTAATGCTAGTGGATGCTGCCAATTTCCCAAAGCGTTTATACCAATTTGACTATTTCAGGTAGTAACTGAAAGCATTCTAATTTTCCATCTCTTCACCAACACTTATTTTCTGTCTTCATCATTTTATTTATACTGCTGTATATATATTAGATTCAGATTTTCTTTTTAATTTGCATTTTTCTTGTGAATGATTTATTTTGTATATTTATATGCTTTGAGGATATTTTTCTTTTATAGAGTGCTGTTGAAGTTATATTCCCCCTCTTTTTCCATCATGATTTGTAGAAGTGCTTTGAATATAATGGATAAAAGTCTGTTGTCAGATGAATATATCTTAAGTATCTTCTAATAGTGAATTTTGATGAATAGAAGTTCTTATTTGTAATGTAGACCAAACTATTAATTTTTTTGTAGTTAGTACATTATCTTTTTTTTAAAAGAATGCTTCCTACTCTAAAATCATGAAGACCTACATACAAGATTTTTCTAGAAATTTGCTTTATTATTTACATTTAAATGTAGAGTTCATCTGAAATTGTTTTCCATAAAGTGGAGGTAAAGATACATTTTATTTTCCATATGGTGAACACTTCATTTTAACACAAGATCAGTGTGCCTGAAAGGAAAGAATAATAGAAGGTTCCAATAACAATTAATAAATTGGGAGTTGATTAGTGTATTTGAAAGTATTATCTCTGGCTAGTAGATACAACTCTTACTAAGATATCCCCTACCCTTCCTCCATCCTATTTAGATAGATTACTTCTTTTAGAAGAACAAACAGAACAAATGAGTCAAGACATGTTAAATAAGTTTGAAGAGGAATTATAAATAGAAAAAGGGAGGAATTGTAGGAAATAAGACTATATAAAAGGTTATTCTTTAAAGCTTTCCTCTTAGTTCATTACATATAAATAATAGTTTCTTCAAAGGTTAATTTACTTTAAATCTTTTGCTAATAATCTTAAAGTAGCTGTTAGTTATAATAAAGAAATAAGCACACCCCATGTTCTTAGTTCTTACACTTTAACCTAGATATTTGCCCTGACATGCCTGGAAAAGCCCAGGCCAGTCTTAGGTCAAAGCTTATTCCCTTTTCTTATTTGAATATGTTATCGCTTTTCTTTTCTAAGCATTCCTCAAGTTACTACCTCTTTTCCTTTGCTCTCCTCTGCCTTTACTTCTTTAGAAAATTTCCAAGTTTTTAGCCAATCAGGTCAAGTATAGAATGTGAGGTCCCATTCCAGCAAATGGAAACTGGACACAGTAGTAGGGCTATTGTGTCAGGTTATTAAATTTATAAATGTCCCTGTCTCCCTTGTTCAGGTGTGCTCTTGTAGCAAAACTGCTAGTGAGTTGCACCCTTCCTGCAGAAAGTAAAACTAGCCTTGCTGAGAAAAAAAAAAGAAAAAAAGAATTATCTCTTTACTGCATCCTATTACTATGACTTATGTATTATTTTTTCTAATATGAAGCACATGACTTTAGAAGAAAAGAAAAGGTTATATTGGCAAATTAATTGAAATAAGAATCTTCCTGTGATCCTAGGATTACAAAAGTTACTGATGCTGGATTCTATGGTAAAATCTGTAACTCTTTCCATGGGCCCAATAGTTATGGGTCATTAATTAGCAGCTATTGGACATACACTCAAAATTAAAATGCTCCATATAAATATAGTTGTTTAAATTGCATGAAATTGTAAAAAAAAAAAAAATGGCCTTAAAAGAAAAGAAAATCTCTAACAGGCACTGATTCATCCCTGATTTAGTTTATATTTCCTTATATCATATTTATAAATTATTACTAAACAGCTCTCAAATCTGAGTTTTAACTTTAGCCTAATAAGCTTGTATTGAAAGGCAGCTGGTACTAGCCAATCCACAGATGTGGATTTTTTTTTTTAATGAAAAAGTCTCAAATTTATTTTACCTTGCATTTGACCTAAATTGTGTATGACGGTTCTTGCTTCTGTTAATGAGGCCTGAGACAGCATCAGGTTTTGCTTTTCTGATTGGAGCTCTGTTTAACTTGCGGAAGGTTTCTCTGAACATGGAAACTAAGCAAAGAACCGGATTCCAATGAGTCTAAACTTCCAAAAAGAGATCCAAATTAGCCTTCCTGTGAGCACTGACTCGGGACACTGATGTTGGTGGACAGTTTGCTACTAACTTCTCCTAACAGCCTATAGTCCATTTAATAATTTTTGACTTTGCAACATCTGCTGCTGTTTTTTTCTTTATACTAAGTTCTTAAATGAGTCCAACATTTTTATTCCATTTCATTTGAAGTATTGTTCAAGCAGTGATTTGGAAAACTATGGAAACGAATAACAAAATACCTAAATAGAAGTGAAGATTGTACCATTATTTTAAATATAAAATCACAGTTGCTTCAACCTTCAAAATAAGAAAACTGAAGTCCTTCTCTAATCTGTTTTTCAGTTAATCATTTTTTCAAACGATATATTTAAAGCTATTCTATGCAAGTCAGTGTAGGAAAAGCTGTAAGAATACAATAATGAATGGTATATGATTCCTTACCCCAAGGGATATAGACTATAAAGAAAATGCTGTAAACATAAAGTGTGCAAAATAATAAAATCATAAGAACAGACACAGTTAAATAATTCCTCTCCACTCCTACAGGGAATTGAGAATTAAAAAAAAAATAGTTGCTACCTAAAACCTAATCAAATAAAGTCTATTGGGAATGTATGAGTTACCCCTCCCTAGGTTATTCATATCAGAACTTTATTTGTTCTGCTGTAACTGAGAATTCTTGACCATTTCAAAAATTCTTACCATAACCTACTGTAGTCTTCTCAAAACAAGTCTAGAATGTAAATGAATCTAAGAATAATTAAATTTTTATTGGATTTTCCCTCCATGAAATTATACGGATAATTCAAAAACAAAGGGAGTAGTTAGACTGGACCTAACGCTAAATTTAAAGATGGAAATTTGGCAGTGTTTGTCTATTCCTGCTTAGAGAAGACACCAGTCATGGCAGGCAAGGACATGGTAACATATAAAGGTATTCTCTGTAGTATGTCAGGCACAATTCATCAGATTTAATTGAAATGATTTTCAAAATTATGCACCTCTTTGTGTTCTGCTCCCACTCTATCACATAAGAAGCCAGGAGAATGGTGAGCTCATGCATTCTAAGCACTAAAGAGACATATTTTTTGCAAATAAATAAATTAGCAACTTAATTTATATGCTGATTTCTATTTAATTTGCTTAGTATATAAATGGCAAATACATGCTACAAGTGCCATTAATTCAATTTCCAGACCAAAACCGTAGATTACTATTCTCTGCCCTGCTGTAATGAGCAGCTACAGCAAATGCATCTTAGTTAGCACTAGAGTTTGAGCCTATTTGCCAATCTGGGTTAGTATGAGTCAGTCTCCCAGAACTTAATCAATTTCTTAAATACTTACTGACAAAATCAATATTTTAGCTTTGTAGAGAACCAGATTTTAAGGTAATGTCACCTCATGAAGCTTTGTTGAAAAATTAGATGGTCTCTCTAGATTACAATTCTATCCAGACTTTTTCTCACT
>PVKP010031980.1:0-26426 GCA_004027715.1 Plecturocebus donacophilus | reverse complement strand
CTTGGGGTTGCTCTTCTTGAGGAATATCTTTGTGGTGTTCTCTGTATTTCCTGGACTTGAATATTGGCCTGCCTTGCTAGGTTGGGGAAGTTTTCCTGGATAATATCCTGAAGAGTATTTTCCAGCTTGGATTCATTCTCTTCGTCACATTCACGTACACCTATCAAACGTAGATTAGGTCTTTTCACATAGTCCCATATTTCTTGGAGACTTTGTTCATTCCTTTTTACCCTTTTTTCTGTCATCTTGCCTTCTTGTTTTATTTCATTGAGTTAATCTTCGACCTCTGATATCCTTTCTTCTGCTTGGTCAATTCGGCTGTTGAAACTTGTGCATGCTTCGCGAAGTTCTCGTGTTGTGTTTTTCAGCTCCATCAATTCACTTATGTTCTTCTCTAAGTTGTCCATTCTCGTTAACATTTCGTTAAATCTTCTTTCAAAGTTCTTAGTTTCCTTGCATTGGGTTAGAACATGTTCTTTTAGCTCACAGAAGTTTCTTATTATCCACCTCTGAAGCCTGATTCTGTGAGTTCATCATTCTCATCCTCCGTCAAGCCTTGTTCTCTTGCTGTTGAGGAGCTGTGATCCCCTGTAGGAGGAGAGGCATTCTGATTTCGGGTGTTCTCAGCCTTTTTACACTGGTTTCTTCCCATTTTTGTGGATTTATCCACTTGTCGTCTTTGTAGTTGCTGACTTTCAGATTGGGTCTCTGAGTGGACGTCTGGCTTGTTGGTGATGAAGTTTTTTCTGTTTCTTAGTTTTCCTTAGGGGGGCACCCCTTCCCCACAGAGCTGGGCCTTCCCAGGTTCAGCTGTGCTTGCTCTCAGTCCTCAGCGCTTCCAATTGCTGTTCTCCTTGTGGGGATTGGACCAGCCAAGCCCGACTAAAAGGGCATCCCGTCCCGTACACTCCACACCGAGAAGCGCCGCGCCGGCCAAAAGAGTCATGCTGGCGACCCGGGTGGCTCCTTCACCGGGAATCTCCCAGTCTGTGGGCATCAAAAATTCGTCTGCAATTGCGGCATCCACTTGCTCTCTGCGCTTTCACTGGGAGCTACAATCCTGAGCTGCTGCTACGTGGCCATCTTGGATCTCTCTCTGCCCGGTGATGAAGTTTTTTTGTTTCTTAGTTTTTCTTTGGCGGACGCCCCTTCCCCACAGAGCCGGACCTTCCCGGGTTCACTGTGCTTGCTGTGAAACTCTCAGTCCTCAGCGCTTCCAATTGCTGTTTTCCTTGTGGGGATGGGACCAGCCGAGCCTGCCCGTCCCGTATACTCTGCACCGGGAAGTGCCGCCCTGGGGCGCTGGCAAAACAGCTGCGCCAGCCAAAAGAGTCACGCTGGCAACCATGTGACTCCTCTACCGGGAATCTCCTGGTCTGTGGGCAACAAAAATTCATCGGAAAGTGTGGCATCCACTCGTTCTCTGTGCTTTCACTGGGAGCTACATTCCTCAGCTGTTGCTAATCGGCCATCTTGGATCTCTCCCCCCAGTACCTGTTAATTTTGAGATGCTTGTTTGTCATCTCAGTGAAGGTGACCAATGTAATTTTGAGATGCTTGTTTGTCATCTCAGTGAAGGTGACCAATGTACAGTTGGATATGAAGGTCTCGAGGATAAGGATGGAGTTCAAGTTAAAGATATAAATTTGGAAATCATCAGCATAAAAGCACCATTTAATAGCAGGAGACGGGATACGATAGCCTATGGAATGTGTGTATCTGGGAAAAAGAAAATGGTCAAGGACTGGATGCCAGAGCTCAGTTTAAAAACTGGGAGACGCTGGGTGTGGTGGCTCAGGCCTGTAATCCCAGCACTTTGGGAGGCCAAGGCAGGTGGATCACCTGAGGTTGGAAGTTCAAGACCAGCCTGACCAACATGGAGAAACCTTGTCTCTACTAAAGAGACAAAATTAGCCTACTGGGGTGGCACATGACTGTAATCCCAACAACTCAGGAGGCTGAGGCAGGAGAATCACTTGAACTCGTGAGGCAGAGGTTGCAGTGAGCCGAGATCGCACCATTGCATTTCAGCCTGGGCAACAAGAGCAAAACTCCATGACAAAAAAAAACAAAACAAAAAACAAAAACAAACAAAAAGATTGAGAGAAAAAAATAACAAAAGAGACAAAACAAAACAAAACAGGAGCAAGAAGGGAAGAAGGGGAAAACAAGTGAATGTGGTTTCTTGTAAACCAAGTGAAAATGTTTTTTAAGGAAGATATGTTGATAAATTGTCAAATGCTACTGACACCTTAGGTGAGAGTGGCAAAATCACCCCCTGATATAGCAACACAGAAGTCACTGTGATCTTGAAAAAATAAAAGCAATTTGTGTGGGATACAGATGAGGAAATCTTCTCTTAATAGATTGAAGACAGCAGGTGTAAATATCTTTTAAATTAGACTCTACAGGAAAAATAGAAGTAATAAAAATAGCACTGCACCTTCAGGAAGAAATAAAGTCAGAGGGCTTTGTTTTTATTTATTTAGTTAGTTTGTTTGGTCTTGGATGGGAAAACAGTAACCTGTGTGTATGCCATTGAGGGATGAGTCTATAGAGGGAAAGAACTGATGATGCCAGAGAGAAAAGGAAGAACCTAGGGAGCCCTGCCCTCAAGCCGAAGAGACGGAATAGGATTCAGGGCTCAGGGGGCCTTGGTGAGAAGCACAGGCAGCTCTCACTCATTGTAACAAGAGCCAAGCTAGAGTACCTCAGTAAGGTGCAGGTAAGCCGGGAGGTGCACTGTTTGGTGTCAGTGGAAGTTCTCTTCTGATTGCAACAACATTGCCAGTCAAATAGGAAGATGGGAGTAAAAATTAGGATAAGAGAAAACATGGGGGAAAGTGTTAAAAGTCTTAGGAGGGCTGAGACAATGTGAAACAGTCCAAAACTGTGAGGATTCTTGAGTACCAGGAGCATTAGAGTGACGTGTTACAAATTGTGCCCCTAAACTTGAACAAGGAGCATTCCAGACACAGTCATCATGGCCTGAGGAGCTTGCTTGAGGACCACAGAGGCACCTAGGAGTTCTGTGTAGTTTCAAGGGCTAAAGGTTGATGGTGGAGCTAGGGGACAAAGTGCAATGGAAATTACATTTCTTACCAAAGAAAGTGGTTGAGGACATGACCAAAATTATATTACTAAAAAAAATAATAAATGGGACATTTCTTTCATGCAGGTGTCATACCCTTACAGGGAAAAAAAAAGTCTGTACTCAGCCACTGATTCACTCAAGAAATCTATACAAGCACTTGCTTTATTTTAGATATAGGCACCGAGCTCCAAGCATATGATTTCTTGGAGATTACTAATGTCATTGAGTGGGGTGTGGCAGATAATAAATAAGAAAATAAAACGTATTTATAAATAATATGCCCAAGTAAGAGCCAAGAAGAAAGGAAGATGAAATCAGCAGATAGCAAGTATATACAATTCTTTCAAGAGATCATGATCTAAAAGGAAGTTAGATATGCATTAGTTCCTTGAGGTGGAAAAAGGGACTGAAAGGGTTTATTTCTGTTTTCTTTTTCCAGATTGGGAAACACTAGCTTGTCTGTATGCAAATTGGAATGATGTAGTAGAAAGAGAAATTTTGTTAATTCAGCATAAAAAATAGTGTCTTACTGGAGTGATGACCTCAAGTAGGTTAAAGGAAAGATATGGACCTTAGTGTCAAGAAAGACAATTCATGAAGCAGAAGAAAAGAGAAAGTATCCAGATGAAGGCAGATGGGTATGATATTTCTGATAAGATGACATTTGATGCAACAGCTCAGAAGACTTAGGGATGGAGCCTGGTGTATACCCAAAGATGAGTGGTCCAGGCAGAGGAAAGAGTCAATGCAAAGTTTACTCTTTGCATGCTTGACAATTTGATGAATAGCAAGAGATGTAAGCCTGGAAAATAAAGAATGAGGGGGAGATTATGTACTTGGTTTATGCATGTTGTGCAATTTATTATGTTAGGTCGTACGAATTTATAGGTAAAAGTGTTCAGCTTCCTTTTGCCATATTTCCTATTGATGCACTATAATTGCATCTTGGTTTCTTCTATTCATGTCGTTCATTTTAATTTCATAACAGGGACAAGAGCTGCCTTTCTTTAATAACTTATATACCCACAAGGAGAAGTTTCTAGGATTTGCTCTTGGCTCAGGAATGTACTCTAGAACCACAAGGCTCTGGCCTCTGTACCTAGCCCAGGTCTCAGGAACACAGGCTTTACCTTCTAGCTGCTATCTCCATTTTAAGAACCCTCAAATATATCAACTTTCTAATGAGAGAAACAGAAAAGGAAGCAAGCTATTTCTGAAATATTGCAGTTTATGCCATAATGTGTATGCAAACTATAATGGAGAGACTTCCTTTTCTAGTAACACTGCCTACTGAACTGACAAGGATCTGCCTCCCACTGCAAACACATAGAAATGCAGGAAAAAATACAAATTAAGAATATTAACCACATAGCTCGGCCTCCCAGAAAAGAAAGTAAACTCATGGAAACATAAAATTTAAATGGAAATTTGTAGCTAATGAAGTAAACTTGCAAGCTGCTGCTATAGCAAACTGCGGGGGAGTACAGTCCTTTAAGTTAGGGATTTTCAAATTCATTGAGGAAAAGAAACCATGGCATTGGGTTTATCCCAAACAAGGAGTTAGTAGTGACTCCTGTTTAAAGATGAAACCGTAAAGTGGCTATGATCATCACAAAAGAGGAACTAAACTAGATAAAAGCAAGAAAGCTTACCCATGCCTGGAGTTCTAGGTGGGAAAAATGTCTTTAGTGAGAAATTGAAAACTGATTCATGTCGACTGTCTAGAATCATGATCTTTTCTCTTATACTGGAAACCCCAAAACTACAAATTCATATAAACCTTCTTTTAGTAAAGAACCCAGAAATAAACCAAAATATTTATAGCCAACTGATCTTCAACAAAGTGAACAAAAACATAAATTGGGGAAAGGACACCCTGTTCAACAAATGGTGCAGAGATAATTGGCAAGCCACATGTAGGAGAGTGAAGCTAGATCCTCCTCTCTCACCTTAAACAAAAATCAGCTCAAGATGGATCAAGGACTTAAATTTAAGACCTGAAACTATAAAAATTCTAGAAGATAAAATCAGAAAACCCTTCTATACATTGGCTTAAGCAAAGATTTCATGACCAAGAACCCAAAAGCAAATGCAGCAAAAACAAAGATAAATAGGTGGGACTTAATTAAACTAAGAGCATTTGCACAGGAAAAGGAACAGTCAGCAGAGTAAACAGACTCTCTCTCTCTCTATATATATAGACACACACACACACACACACACGATGGAATACTCAGGCATAAAAGGAATGAATCAATGACATTTGCAGCCACCTGGATGGGATTGGATACTGTTATTCTAAATGATGTAACTCAGGAATGGAAAATTGAACATTGTATGTTTTCACTCATAAGTGGGAGCTAAGCTGTGAGGATGCAAAGGCATAAGAATGACACAATGGACTTTGGGGACTCAGGGGAAATGATGGGAAGGGGGTGAGGAATAAAAGACTGCAAACTGGGTTCAGTAGATAGATACTGCTCAGGTGATGAGAGCACCAAAATCTCACAAATCAATACTAAATAACTTACTCATGTAACCAAATACCACCTTTTCCACAAAAACTTATGTAAATAAAAAATTAAGAAACAAACAGTTTTTAGATCAGTGAAACCCATGTGACCTTTAGAAGAAACAAGTGTAAAATGACTATGTAGCAAACACTTTCTTAACCCAGACTGCATGGAAGTCCAGCCCTTTCACATACTCATCCTCTCAGCATAAAATGCTTTCACTGTGTGAAATGACACTGCATATCAAGAAGTTATCAAGCACCTGCAAAAGTCATCAGAAATACAAAATAGGACAAATACATTTTTTAAAGTTTATTTATAGAAAACCAGAAATAATCTCCAAAATGAATATAGTAAAATTAAATACAAAGATTACAAATAAAATAGATGCCATGAGGAAAACCAGCACTTCATAAAATATGACTGGCATATTTTTATAAGAATCAACTGGAATTAAGTAGTAAGATAAAAATTTAAAAGATATACCAAATAGCAAATCAATGATAAGTGAAGAGATAATTAGCAAACTTGAAGAAAGACATGAAGAAAAAAATAATATGGCAAGAATAAGGTGCCAAATATGAAGGAATGAATAAGAAAAATAAAGAATTTAATACATTTCAAAAGAGTTCTAATGGAAAGGAATAAATAAAATGGTAGAAAACAAAATATAAAGATGTAAAGGCTTAGAATTTCCTTCAACTGATTAAAAGATGTGAAGACGTTACAGGGGAATAGGATATAAGATGGTAGATTGACATGAGTATGATATCCATGAACCGAGATTTTTCTGAACCGAGTTTTGAGAAAACATTCTGGTGAGTTGTCAGGCTGTGTTTGTGTACACATAAAGAGAGGTACTGATTGACGAGGTTGTGCTCTCCACTCTGGTGAATGTGATAATTTATGAGACCCATACCCACCAGAAGGAGAGAACTGCAATTATTCTCTGTGATTATCTAGCTGCTGTCATACCTAGGTATATATTTTACTTTGCCAACTAAACACCAAATTGTAGCCTTCCAATTTTTTAGTGAGCCCATATTACAGATGGAAAGTATCAGTAACTGATAAGGATATCCAATAATGTCCTGAATCAGGCTTGAATGAGTATTTACACCACAGAAATTGGCAACATTTCTATAATCTTTGTCCTTAGTTCTCAGAGATTTTATTATTATGTATTTATCACATACTAAAGGAGATACGCTGTTGATGGAATGAGGTAACCCAATAACTCTAAGCAACAACAGAAAGTTTTCATTGAAAAAGTTATATATTTTTTTTCATTTTTAAATTAACAAGTAAAAACTATATATTTATGGTGTACAATATGATGTTTTGATATGTAAATGTCATGGAATGGCTAAATGAAGCTGTTTAACATATTCATTATTTCACATATTTACTCTCTTCTTTTGTGGTAAGAACACTTAAAACCTACTGAAATTTTTTAGTCCTTTGGCTAACATCTTCCCAATCCCTCCACTCCCCAGTTTTTGGTAACCACCATTCTACTCTCCTCTTTCTATGAGTTCAACTTTTTACACTCAACTTATATGTGAGATCATGCAGTACTTGCCATTCTATACTGGCTTATTTAACTTAGAATGATGTCTACCAGATTCATTTATGTTGTCACAGACAGAATTTTTCTTTATATTTTAAGGCTAAGTAGTATTCTGTTGTGTACATACATCACATTTTCTTTATCCATTCTTCATTGATTCTTGGCTATTGGGAATAGTGCTGCAGTGAACATGAAAGTGCAGATATCTTTCACATACTGATGTCATATCCTTTGGAAATATGCCCATGATATAGTTTGGCTTTGTGTCCCCAACCAAATCTCTCGTCAAATTGTAATCCCTACATGTTGGAAGAGTGTGCTGGTGCGAGGTGATTGCATCATGGGGTTGGACTTCTCTCTTGCTGTTCTCATGATAGTGAGTTTTCATGAGATCTGGTTTTTTGAAAGTGTGCACCACCTTCCCCTGCTCTCTTTCTCTTTCCTGCTGCCATGTGAAGAAGGTGTTCACTTTCTACTCTGCCATGATTGTAAGTTTCCAGAGACCTCCTCAGCCATGCCTCCCATACAGCCTGTGGAACTGTGAGTCAATTAAATCTCTTTTTTTTGTAAATCACCCAGTCTCAGATAGTTCTTTATAGCAATGTGAGAATGAACCAATATGACCCAATGGTGGGATTGGTGGATCATATGATAGCTCTAATTTTAATGTTTTGAGGAAGATCAATGCTGCTTTCCTCATTGGCTGTAATAACTTACACTCCTACCAACAGCATACAAGTATTCCCTGTTTTCCACATCCTCGCCATACTTGTTGTCTTTCATCTTTTTGATAATAGCCATCCTGACATGTGTGGGTTGATAACAAGTTTTGGATTTCCATTTTCCTAATGATTAGTGATGTAGAGCGTCTTTTCATATAATTGTTAACTATTTGTATGTTTTCTTTTGAAAAAAAGGTCTATTCAGGTCCCTTGCACAGTTTTTTTTAAGTGTGGATAACTCTTTATTTATTTATTTATTTTTTTATTGACTAGCTAAGGAGGTGTGGCCCATGTGTGTGACAGAGGTTTGTGCACTTGGGTTAAATTTTTTTTTTATTTGCCCATTAGTTGATGTAAATTCTTCATTGTTGTAATATTCTTTACTTTTTGGTAAGTTTTTAGGATAACTGATGCTGGTTGTTCCTTTCTGTGTATAGTACTTCTTTCAGAAGTTGTTGTAAAACAGGCCTGATGGTGATGAAATCTCTGAGTTCTTGCTTGGTCACAAAAAATTTTATTTTTCCCTTGGTTGTAAAACTTAGTTTGGCTGGATATGTGATTCTGGGTTGAAAGTTTTTTTCTTCAAGGATGTTAAATATTAACCCCCACTCTCTTCTGGCTTGTAGAGTTTCTACTAAGAGATCTGCTGTGAGTCTGATAGGCTTCCCTTTTTGGGTAACCTGGCCCCTCTCTCTGGCTGCCCTTAATATTTTCTCCTTTATTTCAATCTGAGTAAATCTGACAATCATGTGTCTTGGAGTTGGCCTTCTTGAGGAATATCTTTGTTGGGTTCTCTGTATTGCCTGGAGTTGAGTATTGTCATGCCTTGCTAGTTTAGGAAAATTTTCCTGGATAATATCCTGAAAAATATTTTCCAGCTTGGATTCATTCTCATCCTCACTTTCAGGTATACCTATTAAGCGTAAATTAGGTTTTTTCACAGTCCCGTATTTCCTGGAGATTTTGCTCATTTCTTTTTATCCTTTTTTCTCTGATCTTGTCTTCTCATTTCATTTCATTAAGTTGGTCTTTGACCTCTAATATCCTTTCTTCTGCTTGATCAATTCGACTGTTAAGACTTGTGCATACTTCATGGATTTCTCGTATTGTGTTTTTCAGCTCCATTAATTCGTTTATGTTCCTCTCTAAATTGTGCATTCTCATTAGCATTTCGTCAAATCATTTTTCAAAGTTATTAGTTTCTTTGCATTGGGTTAGAACATATTTTTTTTAGCTCACAGAAGTTTCTTAATAGCCACCTTCTGAAGCCTGACTCTGTTAATTCTTCACACTCGTTTTCCATCAGGCCTTTACTGATGAGGAACTAGCGTCCTCTGTAGAAGGAGAGACATTCTGATTTTGAGTGTTCTCATTTTTTTTACGGTGGCTTCTTGGCATCTTTATGGTTTTATCCACCTGTCGTCTCTGTAATTACCAACTTTCAAATTAAGTCTCTGAGTGGACGTCCAGCTTGTTGATTCCCAGTTCCGGAATCTATGTAATTTTCACTGTGGCCACCCACAACACTGGCTAAAACAGCAGCATTGAAATTCGTGGTGCTTTTCTGCCCAGGAGTCTCTAGTCTGGCTTCTCTCTTTAGTCCCTTTTTCAATCAGCCGAATGGACTGCTCTGCCTTATCAGAGCTCCAAATATCATCCAAAAGGAGACCCAGTCCCATTTACTTCACACCAAGAGCCGCCGGGCCGAGGCGCCAGCAAAACAGCTGTGCCAGCCGAAAGGGTCACATTGGCGACCCGTGGAGCTCCTCTGCTGCGAATGCTCTGGTCCGTGGGCAGCAAAAATTTGTTTGTAAGTGTGGCGTTCACTCACTCTCTGTGCTTTCACTGGAAACTGTAATCCTGAGCTGCTAGTAATCGGCCATCTTGGGTCTCTCTCCCTTGCACATTTTTAACTGGGTTTTTGTTTTCTTACTCTTGGCTTTCTTTTGAAAAAAAAAAAAAAAAAAGTCTATTCAGGTTCCTTGCACATTTTTAATTGGGTTTTTGCTTTCTTACTCTTGAGTTGTTTGAGTTCCATATAGAGTCTATATATTAATCCATTATCAGATGTATGGCTTGCAAGTATATTCTATTCCATAGATTGTCTTTTTATTCTGTTGATTGTTTCCTTTGTTGTGAAGAAGCTTTTCACTTAATGTAATCCCATTTGTCTATTTTTGTTGTTGGCTAAAATGTGCTATTGAGATCATATCTAAAAAATCTTTCCCAGACCCCTGTCACAGAGCTTTCCTCCTATGTTTTCTTCTAGTAGTTTTACAGTTTCAGGTCTTACATGTAACTCTTTAATTTATTTTGAGTTGGATTTTGTAAGTGGTCTGAGATGAGGGTCTAATATCATTCTACTGCATATGAATATCCTAGCACCAATTACAGAACAGATTGTTGTGTCTCCATTATGTGTTCTTGGCATCTTTGTCAGAAATAAATTGACATTAAATGTGTGGATTGTGGACTCACTATTCTGTTCCATTGGTTTATGTATCTGTTTTAATGCTAGTATCATGCTGTTTTGATTACTAGAGCTTTGTAGTCGATTTTGAAATCAGGTAGGACAATGTCTTCACCTTTGTTATTTTTGCTCAGATTACTTTGGTTGTTTGGAATCTTTTGTGATTCTATACAAATTTTAGGATTATTTTTTCTATTTCTGAAAAACAAAATGACATTGGAGTTTTGATAGCCATTGTATTAAATCTGTAAATCACTTTGAGTAGTATGGAAATTTTAACAATACAAATTCTTCCAATCCATAAACATGGAGTATGTTATCATGTACTTCTGTCTTCTTCAATTTATTTCATCAATGTTTTATAGTCTTTAGTGTACAGCTCTTCTCCTTGGTTAAAATTATTCCTAAGTATTTAATTAGTATATCTATTGTAATTGGGTTTTTTTCCTTGATTTCTTTTTTGGATAGTTTATTATATTTAGAAATGCTACTGATTTTTGTGGGTTGATTTGTATCCTGCATATTTACTGAATTTATTAGTTCTAATAGTTTTCAGAGTTTTCTATATAGAAGATATGTCATCTGTAAACAGAATATTTGACTTCTCTCTCCTTCATTTGGATGCCTTTTATGCTAGGACTTCAACTGCTGTGTTGAATAGAAGTGGCCAGAGCGGGCATCCTTTTCTTGGTCGTGATCTTACAGGAACAGCTTCCTACTTTTCACAGTTGAGTATGATGTTAGCATGGCTTTCTGTATATGGTTTTTGTTAAGTTGAGACATTTTTTTCTGTACCTAATTTGTTGAGAGTTTCTATCAGGAAAAGATACTGAATTTTATTGAATGTCTTTTCTTCATGAAAAAAGTTATATTTTAAACTAAAGCATACACATATACACACACAGGGGCCACATAGCTCCCAGAAATGGAGTTTGGATTATTTTAAGGTTTTATATTACAATTTATCACTAATGAGTTTCACACTGAGACACAATAGAAGCATTTCTATCGGGTTAGATTCAAACATAATGTTAGGACCTCTTTGAAAGAACATAATAATAAGGCTAAGCAGCTTTCTTTTTGTTCATCACTAGAAATGAGAATGATTAGGACATGAAAAAAATATAAATAGCAACCAAAATATAAAGAGCAACCTGCTAGACTTGGCAAACACAATGATATATTTTCATCTAATACAGTAGCAACAACAAAAATAAACAAAAATAAATTAATGAGAATCTTGAAAAATCACTTTTAAAATATGTATGACAAAAAAAAATACCTATAAATGTTTCCTTAAAGCAGTATCTTTATGGGTTTGTCATGGGTCTTATACACATTTGTATCTTACAAACTGACCAAGCTATGCCTGCTTGCTTTGCTCAGGAAGGACTCAAATACGCAGTTTTTAAAAGATTACATGAAAGAATAATTTGTACAGTAATATTTTGGTCTAATAAAAAGGCCTGTGAAGATATAAAGCGGTACAATATTGCAGAAATGCTAGTTAAAAACTGCTGCACCTTCTACATACTGTTGGCAGTTAATCTTCCATGGGTCTCTTGCATTTCTGGTCATTTATGGGCTAGAGGCCATAGTCACTTTCTTTGGAATAGGGCTTTGTACTGGAAAAAGCATTGGAATATATAGTGTCTTCCTTTGGAGCAAAGAGGAGACTTATTCGCTGCTGAGAATAATAAAGGTAATGTTGGCTGGATGTAGTGGCTCACCCTTGTTATCCCAGCACTTTGGGAGGCCATGGTGGGTGGATCATGAGGTCAGGAGTTTGAAACTAGACTGGCCAAGATGGGGAAACCCTGTCTCTACTGAAAATACAAAAATTAACTGGGCATGGTGGCATGTGCTGATAGTTCCAGCTACTCAGGAGGCTGAGGCAGGAGAATCACTTGAACCCGGGAGGCGAAGGTTACGGTGAGCCGAGATCACACCACTGCACTCTAGCCTGGGAGACAGAGAAAAACTCTGTCTCAAAATAATAGTAATAATAATAATAATAACAAGTTAAAAGTAAAAATAAAATAATTTATTAATTAAAAAAATAAATATCATGTCTATCTTTGCTGCATAAGTTGATTGGACAGGTTTTTCTTTATACATGATTGGGGTTTTCTAATTTCAGGTTTTCTCAGCTGTGATGGAAACCTCACTGTGTGAACATTATCCCTTGAGCCCATGTCCACATTGCTTCCCTGGGACCTGAGGGGCAAGGGAAGTTGATGCGAACATGAATCACATGCTGCCTGCTGTGCTGTGAGTAAAAGTCCTTTGTATCTGACCCAGGACTCTCCTGTCTTCTTTGACCATCTTTAAAACTTTGGCAGACTTCCTTGCTGGTTTGTACATAGGGCAAAATCCCAAACCCTTCGAGGTTATCAATGTATTCAATCCTTCCAATTGTGACTTTTCTCCTTTGTACATTTCATCACTTAAATCACTGGTCATTTCATTCTTTCTTCCATATCTTTATTCTATATTGTCTTATTTTTTATTCTTATTTTACTCTACCTGACCTCAACCTCAGTATATAAATACAGCACCCCATATAGGATTTGGCACATAATTTGTATATGTGGAATAAACTATACATTTAACAGTTTCTATCTCTAAAGAGCATTTCTCCCTGAGTTTATCACTGACAACTTAAATTAGATGTACATAATATTAGTTAATTCAGTGTTGAGTTCCAATTGTTAATTTCCTTTTAAATTGTAGGGTGTAGAATTGATTATAGCAATTTTATGAACTATATTTTTAAAGAAGGGTTTTCCACACCATTTCCTTCTTTCTAGGGGATTTTTTTCTCTTTCTTCCTTTTGATGTACAGGGCCATTTAAGTCCTCCATGCATTTCTGGAAAACTAAAAACCCAAATCTAAGCCTGTTGAACCTCTTGTCACACAAGTATTTGAAAGAATGATACTTAAGGGAAATAGAAAATGACACTTTTCCCCTCATCTTTTGAAGACGAAATGATCCACCCCCCTTCAATTCTACCAAAGGAGATTCCCAGCTCATTTTCCTTAGCAAGAGCTTTAAAGTGTAAAAAACTCATCAAACATCTTTTCCTCAGAGACAATGTCATCTGAGTTCAAAGGATGTACACAGCTTTGCAAAACTGCTGTCTTGTTTCAATGATAAGGCCTTGGCTTTCATTTTATGTTTGATTCCAAGAAAATCAAATCTGTTTTTATGTACACTATGACTATAACTAAATCAGAAAATTAGGAGAAATAATCTATTTCTGTAGACAGCTGGGGGCAGGGGGGAAGTTTCCAGTTAAAAAAAATCCTATAATGATTCTTCAGCTGGGTTACATTTTTACTCTCTAAAATATGCTTGATAATATAAACTGAAAACATGTATTTATCCTTCTATACAATAAAGAAAATATCTATTGTGGCTCTTAGGAAACAATACTATCTTCTTAGTATGATTAACTCATTATAAAACCTTTATTGGCTAACCAGAAGATTGAGGGCAATGTTTGCTTGTTTTTATTTTTCTCAAAATCTGATCAAAATTCTTATACCATAATGACTGACTTTTTTGTACATACACACACACACACACACACACACTTATATAAATATATTTGTACATATGTGTATGTGTATATACATATATTTATACATATACACACTCACACATAAATTTTAATATCAATGACCTATTGAATCAAAATTTTTAGGCATGGGGCACAGAAAAATTTCATTAAAAAAAATTCTAAGCCACATAATTTTATCTGAACATACGCTAACCCATTTTGAAATAGTGGTAGCAATTAAAAGGTTAGAGTATAATATACTAATTTTCTTGTACACTCAAAAGTAATCTGAAGAGTTTAACAACTATATGTTAATCAGACTGAAAATATGAAGCATTAACAACTCCCTCTCTCAAATTCAGTTATAGCCATTTAGCTATGAAAATTGAACAAATTATTCTGTTTCTTCCAAAGCAAAGATGTAATTGTAAATATTTTTTCTTCAAGTTTATATACCTTTGAAGGTAAACTTTAAGATAATTTAAAACCTGCATATAAAACATTCACCAAAGTGACATATAAATAACTTTATTTTGAAGATTTTTCTCATTTTTTAACCTGAGATATTATATCATGTAAATATTTAGAAAACTATATTCTGTATGTGTCCTAATCAAATATAAGTAGATACTTATAGAATAAAGGAGTTTGAGTCCTCTAGGAAGTTTCCCCATCAATTTCAATAAACTTCACTAGAACTTTTCTAATATCTGATGGACATGGCCATCTGCAGAACAGAGAGGAGCCAATGTAGGCAACAGACTTGGTTACTACTGTCACTCTTGTGCCTTTCAACTTCATTTAGAGATTTGGGTAAGTTTTATGAACATTCCAATAAATTAATTAAGTTGAGCAATCCTCAAAAAGTTAATCGAGCCATGAAAAATATTACAAGTTTAAGAATCTGTGTTACAATGCGCTCTTCTGCTGTTATCCACTTACTATATTTTGGTTTATAATGAGAATATTGCCACAAAATATAAGTTATAGGCCGAGTGCATTGGCTCATGCTTGTATTCCCAGCACTTTGCGAGGCAAAGTAGGAAAGATTGCTTAAACCCAGGAGTTCAAGACCAACTTGGGCAACATAGTGAGACCTCATCTCTACAAAAATTTAAAAAATTATCTGGGCATGGCTGTGCATGCCTGTAATTCCACCTACTCAGGATGGTCAAGTGGGAGAATCACTCGAGCTAGAGTGAGCTGTGATCATGCTACTGCACTCAAACCTGAGTGACAGAGTGAAATTCTATCTCGAAAAGAAAAGACAGAAAAAGAGGAAAAAAAGAAAATATTAGATATAGACAAAAATTGAGGTATTTAAGCATATGATTTTTTTTGAATTTCGGTCCTAATTATTATCGATCAATTATATCAACATAATTATTTTGCAGTAGTCATGGTTGCTTATTCTACAAATATGTCTTGAGCATTTACAACATATTAGGCATTCACTTCTTTGTGTGTTGCTCTATCCCCACTCTATCTCTTCTTTCAGTTATTCAGGTATGCCAAGTTCTTCCCACCTGGAGGACTTCGCTTCAGCTGTTTACTTCACTTTGCAAACTCTGCACCCCATTCTCATGCCCAGCTCCTGTGTTTTCCACAGCTAGTTTCTGTAAATTTCAGCTTGAAATTCTGACCACCTGTTCAACTTACCTATATAACATCACACCGTATTCCACGTTTTCTACCTTGTCTCTCTGTTTCTTTTTCATGGGACTAAATTTTTTTATTTACTTTTCTATTTATTCATTTCATCTCCTCTTCAAGAATGTGAACCCCCATTTGATCAAGTATGTTTTTGTATTATCTACAAGACCTACCTCCAGTATCTTCTTTAGTGCCTGGCATTTAGTAAATGCCTAATAAATAATAACTGAATTAACTGTATTTTTGCAACACTCAAATAAGCATTACTTCTAAACTGAGTTAGAAACATTATAGCTGCAAAAAGCTACACAAAATATTAGTTCAATTCACTTCAATAAACACTTATGGGTATCGAGTTTTAGAGCACCTATATGTTTAAGACAATCATATAAAGATGATTGCTATTTACTCTCTGTATTATTTAGGATTATATTCAGTTACTTATAAAAGAAAACGTAAAATATTAGTGGCTTAGATACCTAAGGGTTTGTTTTCTTACATAATGATAAATCTAAAACTAGGTGGTTGCTGGTACTGATTCAGTGCCTTAGAATAGCAAGGGTCCAGGTATTTATGACTCTTTTATCTTTGATGCCAACACAGCTGCTTTAGCTCCTGACTTCATGTCTGAGTTCCTTGTGGCATAAAAGGCAAATGAGCAAAACAGTACTGTCTTAATTATTCCACTTAATAATTTTACTTTTATCTTATAGACCACTATTGGCCAGGAAAACAAAGTCTGTAAATGTGGTCTTTTAGCTGGGCACACTGACAGCCAAAAAGAAAATTGGGATTCCATAACATAGAAAGAAGAAGAATATGGTTATTGGATAAACCACTGTTTCTGGACTCCAAAATGAAACCTTAGGTAAAGATTATATTATTAAGTTGGATTAATTTTAGGTGATTAATGTTATTTGTTTTTTACTCTACAGATCACAATATCCTGGATGATACAAAATCTACTGAGATACTCTACCTTCAACTATAGACAAGTAAAACCTACATTATTAATGAAAAAATAGCTCTGTGTGTCTAGAGTTTACATATAAGTGTATATAATAGCACATATGTATATATATATGTAGATTCATGTGTATACACACACACACATCAAGGAGTTAAAAAAAGGTGAAGTCCTGTGATTAAGCCAAGGTCCAGTTTAAAATCATGTCATTCCAAAGGGCTCACTCTTTATTCGTAAATCAAAGTAGAGCCATCAAAAATTCGTTATACTATCTTTGTTAACAAATATCATTTTGGTGGATGGATTGTGGCTGCTTTTATTATTTCACTTAATTTAGGGAGATACTTCTTGAGATATTGGCCAATACAAAGCCATGCCATAGCGTAAGGAAATGCTGCCAATACTGATAGCATTTTCAATGCTGAGCCCTTCTCTAGTTTGTAGAATTGCATATAGTCATCCTTCACGATAGTAAACATTTGGCTGTCCAAACAAACTTGCTACATCTCTTCCACATCTTATAATGTAAATGTTTCTATTTGTTTTTACTGATTGGTGTCTCTATCTCCTCTCTCTCTTATTTATTTGTATAATAAAATGCCTCTAAGAGAAGATAAATGAGACCCAAATAATAATTAAAAAAATCATGCAAAACCTAAGACTGTATTACTGCAAGGCTAATGAAATGGCCGGGGCTATCCTGTCATCTAGCCAGCTGAAAGTTCCGGGAGATCCATCCACCCAAAGAATCCAAACTGGAGTCAGTTTCATCTGTGGTTTGGCGCCACCTTGTGGCACTTGTTCACATCAGCTTAAATAGAGACGGGGACCACTCTGCCTTTCGTGGCTGCCTGCTACTTCTTGTAGGGAGGCTGTAATTTCAGAAATCTCACACTTACTTGGTTCTATAGTTAGTTGGAGACTTGGCTACTTCCATCAGTCATATATGAAGAGATTGGGCAGAGAAAATGCTGGAAATGTAGAACACACTGTCTCCTGAGCCATGCTTCCTGTGCTTGCCCTCTGCCCACCCTCTCCAAAAGATGAAAGTCAGCCCATTTCATGGCAAAAGGTTGAATAGTGGGAAACTAATGCCATTCTTGTGTAATGCCATTTCCCATTTTCTTGTGTACAGCTTACTTGAGATTATGTTTCAGGTAATTTATTTATTTCGTTTAGGCCCCAAAGCAATGAGCAAATCCAATGAATAAGGGTGATATACAAAATATTTAAGTGCTGGTAAGGCATAGGCATTGACTGATCATGAAGAGATATTGTCCATAAACAACAACTATAGCCTTGTACCCATCCGCCTTGGTGCCAGTCCCACCAGCAGGCTATGTCCCAGATTTAGACTGGCAAAACAATAGAGGGCCAGCAGCTTGCTCTCCAAGCTTCCTTCTTATATTACAATGCTCCTTGAGTTAAGAAGACTCTGATATAAATGGTCCCAGGATATTAGCAAATAAAGTCATGATGAAAAGTTGACATTGAGAGATTTCAAATTTTATGAAGAGTTCCAGAAGACTAAATAATGTCTGGATTTTCTTTCCTTTAATATTTTTGTATGTAATTTAATTAACTAGTGTGGCAAGATTTGGGCCATCTTTTCCTTTTCAATAGTATTTCAACTATATTATAAATTATGAAGGCTTTTGCTGACCCACCTGACAACAGAATTGCCACTTTCTACCTTCCAGGTTTCCAGCTACCACAATACAAATTGGATCTTTAAAATGCAAGATTGGTGACCTCATTGATTTCAGAAGTAGGGGACCATTTCAATCCTGCTGAAGAATTAGTACTATTGGCCATTCACATGTTAATATGAATGACCTTAGGTTGCTTCTTCTTTAATATAAAACCGAGACAAGTGGAGTACGTGCCTTGAGATGAGACCTACATATTTTAGGCTTTGCTCTAGTTCCCTTCCAGTCATTCTCCTTCCTATAGGGTAAGGAGTCCTCAGGACCAGGGACATGTGCCTAGCTGAAATCGTTGTCTCTGTCTTCTTAAACACCTACAAATACTGAAGAATTGGAAACTTCCTTCCCAAAGAGCCTTGAGCCTGTTTTCAGATCTTAGAAATGTTCTTTCCTTTACTGCAAGGTTGGGTGTACCACCAGGCCCCAGGTTTGACAACGGAACAGCTGTCTTGGGGGAGGGGTTAGATAAAGCTTGGACATAGGTGTTAGCGAGGCCCTTGAGCTGTGGGATGGAGCTCAACATGGGAAAGAAACCAGGACTTAAACTGAGAACCAGGGGCAAGGCGCTCTGTTCTCCTGCACCCTCATTTCAGGGCGGACTCTAAAGAGCATAAAAATTCTAACTTTGACTCAGTTTTCCAGGTAATTATAAGGGAATGTGTGTCAGGGTGGGAAGATAGAACCATGTTTTATTTAACAGTTGATTAACAAAACGTTTTACAACTTTTAATTATTTGGTAATATAGTATAAGGGTCTCTATTTGTACTCCTGTTCTGGGCTCTGCAACTGTTCAAAGTTGATTTAGGAGGTGAGTGGGGAAAAGGAGAATTATTTTCCTAGTTCTGTGATCAGATCATCTTGTCCATTTGGACACAGAAGGGCAATGGAATTTTATAGATTTCCATATAGTTTTTCATTTTCCTTCTTGCTTGTCTGTAGACCACATCAATTGCTGCCAACTTCTACCCTAAGTCCCTGATCTTTTTATTTAAAGAAAAAAGCTCAAGAGAGAGAAGTTGGCAAACGGAAATTAGAAACAAAGTAAATTAAGACATACAATCTGAAATTAATCAATCAACTTGATGAATCTTAACCAAATTAAATTCAAAGATAAAATCTGCCAAACAAAACTCTCCTCAATTAAAGCAAGAATCTAAAACTTGACAACAGACAAGATGGAAAGGAAATAACATGAAATATATCTTCTGAAAATAACTAATAGTCAAGATCATATGTATATGGTTTTGTTACGGTATGTTAAAGAACAGTTTTTTTCTTAAGTTGTAGATTCATCTTCAAGATTCAAAAACCTTGGTGGTCTCTTAAATAGTTTGTTAAGTATGTAGAAGTTGACTGGGAACATATATTGATTACTCAAATAATCTCATGTCTCTTCTAGAGCCCAAACAAAGTAGGACATCTGAGTATTAAAACAGCATTAAAATGTAAACAAGCAAAATTTTGAGTTTAAGCAGAGTTTTAGCTCAAAGATTGTAATATAGGCAATTAAGAGAAATTTCCCCACATTATAGAGGGCTTCATTCATAGTGGGCTATGATCCAATACAGCAGAAATATTAAACAATGCTATTGGATTGGAAATTGATATTTACAGGGCTATCTTTAGAAAACTTAGTAAAAAATATATAATTTTATATTATCTATATAATTAATTTCATTCTATATAATTTCATTCTTAAAGTTATTGACCTATTTGGAGTCTCAATGTGCTTTGATATATGAGCAAGGAAATTTCCCATTAAAAGCAGTTTTTCTGTAATTTCAAATGGGAGCCATTTTCAAGTTCATGTTATCCATTGTAAATCTTCATAAATATTCCATCTTATGTTGTAATTTCATATGCTCTGAATTTTACTAAGTGTGCTTTTTGTTTTTATTGGTTCTATTTACTTTGTATTTCATGCCACTATATATGGAGATATTGGAAAACTTTTAATGCCATATTTGTAGAAATATAATGTCTTAATAAATGAAAGTGCTGTATGTGTAAAGCAACCACCACCAAAAGTATAAGCTATATTTAATGAAATATTAAATGCGGGATCTGTGTTTTACTTTTAGCCTTTGCATATTGTTTGATTCATTACTTAAAACTGAATATGAAGACAAAGAGAACTTTGAAATGCATACCTTGGAGTATTAACAAGTACTCAGCGCTTGATGTAAATGTCAGAAAAAAGAAAAAGATCTGATGAAGCCTCTATTAGTGAAATACTGAATTGTTGCTGAATAGAATTATAAACGCCACTGAGATAATGCTTCAACCTGAAAAAAATAATTGTGGTGTCATTTACTTTTGATGTGAATCTTGGCTCAATATTTATGAAATGTTGCTCCAGAAGTAATTTAGGAAGGTGAGACAATGATGTAACTGTCCAGTTCACTCTTGTGCCGTAATGTCCTAGATTAGAAATTGTCCAGGAAATAATGTGTTCTAACCACTGGAGTCTTTTTCCCCCCAGCAAATTATAGCACCATAAGTTTTCATTTTCCCCAATGTCTTTTCTGCTATAATAATGACTTGAGGATTTAAATCCTGTGCTGTTATTGTGACTTCAAAGCCTTAAAACTGCAATTGAATGAGGCAGTTCATCTGTCATTATTCAAATATGAAGCAATTATGATGAAATAAAGATAAAATTCCATTGAGAAATACTCCAATCAATTTTCACTTATATTTAACTAGAAACATAAAATGATGCTTAGAAGAGTAAGTTTAGGTAATAAAATTGAAGGATAAAAAATCATGAATTACTGATATAAAACTGAGACATTTGTGAAGGTTTCAGGACATGTAAGTAAAATGTGTCACCAATATTGAGTGAAAGTTTGTTGTATGGCAAAAACAAAATAAAAGCCAAACAAACAAAACAACCTTATTACTTAACTGGTGAAAACAATGCTGAAACCTACCTTACCTATGAGAAGTCTCCCATACAATATTTAGGTTAACATTAGCTTTCTAGTGTTTTTCAGAAAGATACAGTGACAGACACATGCCACAGAATCAAAATCAAAATTTCTATTCTGACCAGGCATTTTACATTCCCTCACTTGTACCAACTGCATTGTTTTATAACTCTTTCTGTATTATTTTGAATATTTACATTTTTATCTAAATTTCAGATTCCCACTTATTTAATCAAATTGACCCAAAATGCCATCCAATGGAATACTCAGCTGTGTTCTAAAAGGAGCTAGAAATAGAACATAATTTAAATATATAGCATTATGTCATATAATAATTTTATAAATACGTTTTTCATTAACTATTCCTCCATTCATTTAGCACAATTTTATTTAAAGCCTTTCTACATTAATCTTATTAAATTCTCATGCTGTTCAAACTCATATAAGCATACTGTTCTGCTTTTAGTCAGCATGATTTATCATTTTCTTATTTTTTGCTTTACAAATTTAATTTCTAATATAGGGTGGGCCTATTAAAAACTTGTGTTTCAGCTATCTGAAGTCTCATACATTAAATGAATAATAAATATGATGAGTGAGTTTAATAGTACAAATGAACAAACATTCTATGAATGCCTACTATGTTCCAGACTTCTGTCCCAAAGTCAGGGTGTGGGGATCAATACAATGATTAGGATGAAAACAGAGAATTACACAATTGTCATGGGGACACAACTAAGGGAGTTGTTAATTTTGTCATGAGAATATTTAGATAGTTCATAAGACCTTGTTATAGATTACACTTGTACTCATCAACAAAGATTTCATTAGCAAATGAAGACTTAGCTGAGACTTGAAGGATGAGTAGAAAGGAACCAGTAAATAAGGCATTAGAAATATTTTTCTCAGCAGAGCATGGCTCATGCAACAAAGCAAGAGAAAACATGGTGAATTGTGGCTGATTAGCAGTTTGAAGGGAGAGGTGAATGGTGAAATATGAGGCTTGAAAGGGAATGAAAGCCAGAGAAGAATATTTTGTCCCCAAATTCCTAGAAATAGTGACATTTTTTAAAAGGGATCAATCAGAACACATTTGCCTTTTAGATAATATTTTTGTCTGCAATGTGGAGAACTCGAAGTTTAGGACCCAAGACAGAGAAATATATGAGGTGCATTTTTATCAATCCAAAGTAAAAAAAAAAAAAGGTAGTGACTGAACTATGATCCTAACAATGGGAATGAAGAAAAATGAACAAATTATGAAGGTGGTAGGAGGTAGGAGGTAGTCAACAAAATTTGGTGATTGATTAGAGATGTAGGAGTTTGAGGGAAGGGGAAGTCTATAAATGACCATCTAGCTTAAGCAAATGAATGGATTGTAAAGTATTAAATGAGATAGTGGGTAAAAGGGAGCAAAAACAAGGCTCGTTTGGGGCAGTTAGGAAGACAATAAGTTCAATTTTAACTGCATTGTGAATGAGATATCTGTAAAGTTCCACTCTAGACTTGTTTAAGAAGGATGGGAATGGCATCACTGGAAAATTCTGAGGATCCACTGGGTGACAGGTGCTTTGAGTGTAAACAGTGTGTACAAAACGTGGGTGGGGTAAGAGGGCACAGAGATCAATTTGGCACATTTTACATTTTCTCATGTGGCTGATTTAGTAGGATGGTACAACATTTAAATCAACTCAGTTGAGGAATACAAGTACTTTGCAAAGGGTTCTAATAAGAATGCTCAGCATTTAGGTAGGACATAATTTCAACACTAAGCAGCATTCAGTACTTACTTCATGATCAGGAGAAAGGCTCTTAGTTTATGAGTGAAATCAGATGCCCTCCATAGTCTGGCCCTGACTCTTCCTTATGTTTATCCTTTGACAAATCCCTTGACTTCTTAAGTGTCTCAATAATAATAATAAATTGTGGTAATCCAGCCTATCTTTGTGGGCATTGAAAGGCTTTAATAGTGTGCAAATACTTGGAGTATTGCAGAATTAATGCCTAAAGTATAGAACTGAAAAATGCCTCCTATAGTGCAGAACTGAAAAATATAAGTTTTTTAAGGGTTCATAGTCTTTCCTCATAAAATATCTCTTCTGCTAGAAGTACTAAATAACATAACCCTATGTCTTTAAAAAAAAAAAAAACTGTTTACCCCTTTCATTCAGCAACTACTTCCATGGCTTCTATCCTGTGTATTGAGTGATGTTGCATGTCATCAAGAAGACCCAAACAACGTGAAACATATTCTCTGTCTGGGCACTACTTACTACATAATAATATATGTCATGCAAAGAAAAAACAGCAAAACAAACTAACTAACCAAATAATAAAAGACCAATAAAAGGAGGTTTAAGAAAAGTATGGTGAAAGAAATAATGGATCACCTCTGTAACAAGACTGGGTTGCTACCATCTAGACTGATCACTGAAGACATTTTGGTTGTCTACAGCACTTAGCATATAGGACTCCTTATATATAGCCATTGCTCATATAAAAAAAAGCCATCCTTGTAGTTCTTCAGATCCTGTTTAAATTCCGTTTCCACCAATATTAGCATCATAACTATGGGCATATCACTTAAGCTTTGAAAGTTCTAGTTCTGAAGTAAAAATTACAGTTAGGTTGGTGCAAAAGTAATGGCAAAACTACACTTACTTTTGCACCAACCTATATTATCTATGACATGGCATTGCTAGATAATATGAAGTCCCTATTGCAGTGGTTGGCCTAAAATGAAAACTCAATAAGGGGTGTTTTTTATAAAGAACCACCCCTTAAAAAAAAAAAAACTGTTTGCCGCATTCATTCAGCAACTACTATTACACTATTAGTTGAACTATTACAACTATTAGTTGTAATAAAAAAAAAACCAGAAATACTCATTTTATGACAAATAAATTTTAGAAATACAATCCAAGTAAGTCCTGACAACAAACTTGTGAGTTACACAATATTCTTACTTTGTAGTGAAGAAAATACAGCTTGTTGACATTATTTTCAGACAAGAGAAGCAAGAAGTTCAAGAGCTTAGAGAAAGAACAATGTCCACAGAATCACATTGGTAATTATGACTCAGTAATTATACAGAGTCAAGAAAGATATATGGATTTCATTGGATATCATTTTTGTATCTGCTAAACTTATATGAAACTAAGATAATGTGAAAATCCTTTGAGCTCATGGGTCTTTAGATCTGGAATAAGAGATATTGATGGAAGATATCTCAAAATAATAAAAGCTATTTATGGAAAACCCACTGCAAATATCATACTGAATGGGCAAAAACTGGAAGCATTCCCTTTGAAATCTGGCACTAGACAAGGATGCCCTCTCTCACCACTCCTATTCAATATAGTATTGGATGTTCTAGCCAGAGCGATCAGGCAAGAAAAAGAAATAAAGGGATTTAATTAGGAAAGGAGGAAATCAAATTGTCTCTATTTGCAGATGACATGATTGTATACTTAGAAGACCCTATTGTCTCAGCCCAAAATCTCCTGAAACTGATAAGCAACTTCAACAAAGTCTCAGGATAGAAAATCAATGTGCAAAAATCAAAACCATTCCTATACACCAATAACAGACTAACAGAGAGCCAATTCAAGAATGAGCTGCCATTGATAATTGCTACAAAGAGAATAAAATACCTAGGAATACAACTACCAAAGGATGTAAAGGACCTCTTCAAGGAGAACTACAAATCACTGCTCAACGAAATAAAAGAGGACACAAACAGTTGGATAAACATTCCATCCTCATGGTTAGGAGGAATCAATATCGTGAAAATGACCATACTGCCCAAAGTAATTTACAGATTCAATGCTATCCCCATCAAGCTACCAATGACCTGCTACACAGAACTGGAAAAAACCACCTTAAACTTCATATGGAACCAAAAGAGAGCCCACATAGCCAAGTCAATTCTAAGCAAAAAAAAACAAAGCTGGAGGCATCACACTACCTGACTTCAAACTATACTATAAGGCTACAGTAATCAAAACAGCATGGTACTGGTACTAAAAGAAAGATATAGACCAGTGGAACAGAACAGAGGCCTCAGAGGCAATGCCACACGTCTACAACCATCTGATCTTTGACAAACCTCACAAAAACAAGCAATGGGGAAAGGATTCCCTGTTTAATAAATGGTGTTGGGAAAACTGGCTAGCAGTGTGCAGAAAGCAGAAACTGGACCCCTTCCTGACTCCTTACACTAAAATTAACTCCAGATGGATTAAAGACTTAAACATAAGACCTAACGCCATAAAAACCCTAGAAGAAAACCTAGGCAAAACTATTCAGGTCATAGGTATAGGAGAGCACTCCATGATTAAAACACTGAAAGCATTGGCAACAAAAGCCAAAATAGACAAATAGGATCTCATTAAACTCCAGAGCTTCTGCACAGCAAAAGAAACAATTATTAGAGTGAACCGGCAATCAATGGAATGGTAAAAAATTTTTGCAATCTACCCATACAAAGGATCTATATCCAGAATCTACAAAGAACTAAAACAGATTTACAAGAAAAACAAACAAACAACCCCATTCAAAAGGGAGCAAAGGATATGAACAGACGCTTTTCAAAAGAAGACAAATATGAGGCCAACATATGATAAAATGCTCATCATCACTGGTCGTTAGAGAAATGCAAATCAAAACCACATTGAGATACCATCTCACACCAGTTAGAATGGCGATCATTAAAAAATCTGGAGACAACAGATGCTGGAGAGGATGTGGAGAAATAGGAACACTTTTACATGGCTGGTGGGAGTATAAGTTAGTTCAACCATTGTGGAAGACAGTGTGATGATTCCTCAAGGACCTAGAAATAGAAATTCCATTTGACCCAGCAATCCCATTACTGGGTGTATATCCAAAGGATTATAAATTGTTCTATAATAAGGACACATACACATGAATGTTCATTGCAGCACCATTTACAATAGCAAAGACTTGGAACAAACCCAAATGCCCATCGATGATAGACTGGACAGGGAAAATGTGGCACATATACACCATGGAATACTATGCAGTCATAAAAAATGATGAGTTTGTGTTCTTTGTAGGGACATGTATGAACCTGGAAACCATCATTCTCAGCAAACTGACACAAGAACAGAAAATCAAACACCACATGTTCTCACTCATAGGCGGGTGTTGAACAATGAGAACACATGGACACAGGGAGGGGAGCATCACACACTGAGGTCTGTGGTGGGGAACT
>PVKP010031979.1:0-26426 GCA_004027715.1 Plecturocebus donacophilus | reverse complement strand
TTCTCAGCCTTTTTGCACTGGTTTCTTCCCATTTTTGTGGATTTATCCACCTGTCGTCTTTGTAATTGCCGACTTTCAGATTGGGTCTCTGAGTGGACGTCCGGCTTGTTGGTTATGAAGTTTTTTCTGTTTCTTAGTTTTCCTTCGGGGGGCGCCCCTTCCCCACAGAGCTGGGCCTTCCCGGGTTCAGCTGTGCTTGCTGTCAGTCCTCAGCGCTTCCAATTGCTGTTCTCCTTGTGGGGATGGGACCAGCAGAGCCCAACTAAAAGTTAGGCACCCAGTCCTGTATACTCCGCACCGAGAAGCGCCACGCCAGCCAAAAGAGTCACGCTGGCAACCTGTGTGGCTCCTTTGCCGGGAATCTCCCAGTTTGTGGGCATCAAAAATTCGTCTGCAATTGTGGCATCCACTCAGTCTCTGCGCTTTCACTGGGAGCTACAATCCCGAGCTGCTGCTACGTAGCCATCTTGGATCTCTCTCCGCCCGGTGATAAAGTTTTTCTGTTTCTTAGTTTTCCTTTGGTGGACGCCCCTTCCCCACAGAACTGGACCTTCCCGGGTTCACTGTGCTTGCTGTGAAACTCTCAGTCCTCAGCGCTTCCAATTGCTATTTTCTTGTGGGGATGGGACCAGCCAAGCCCGTCCATCCATATACTCCGCACCGAGGAGTGCCGCGCTGGGGCACCGGCAAAACAGCCGCGCCGGCCAAAAGAGTCATGCTGGCGACCCGTGGGGCTCCTCTGCCAGGAATCTCCCGGTCTGTGGGCAACAAAAATTCGTTGGAAAGTGCGGCGTCCACTCGTTGTCTGCGCTTTCACTGGGAGCTACGTTCCTGAGCTGTTGCTAATCGGCCATCTTGGATCTCTCTCCCGAAAAAAATATGTATTGAACTGGGTTTTCTGATTTCAAGATTGTGACTCTTTCCACTACATTGTGGAAACCAAAACAATACAAATGAAAATAAACATTCAGGTACTACTATTACCTGAATTTGGATAAGTCAGTCATATGTGGTGAACTAGATTCTTCATTTTTACAATAATAGAGTAGATGACACTTGAGGGGAAGGGGTGCCTACTTGGCACAAACATTTAAAACTATTCTGATTCTTTTGGTGTTTGTCAAACAGAGTCAACCATATTGGTCATAAACAGATAATTCATTTTTAAATAAGAACATAATAAGGTAACACTGTTAACTATAATAGATGATTTATACTCTCCTTGACAATTCAAAGGTGTTTTAGCTTACAAGGACCACTTCATTAGAGTTATCCATTTGTGGATATATAATCATTAATCTAAACTAAATTAAGAAGGGATTTTAGGAAAAAAAAAATATTCCCAGGAAGAAGATGCTGATTAGTTTTTAATGCAATTGGGAGGAAATTCCTTAATGTAATTTAGAAAAAAAGTACTTTTTTTGTAGACTGTTCTGCCACTGCTTTGTTTGGTTCACATTTTCTAATGAGAAAAACACATTACAAGTGAAGTGAATGGACCATAATACATGCCCTATGCCAGTGTGAATGATGGATGGGCTCTAAGAAGAAACAACCAATGTCCACAATAGGCTTATTATAATAGGATGAGTCCTTGGTTTTTGGAGGCCAATAGAAGTGAAAGTGTTTAATGATCCCCTCTTACAAATGAGTAATTTTCATTATCTGTCAGTACTCTTTTGTTTTCTTTTCATTCTATTATTCTATTCAATTTGGTTTTCTAGTTTTGTAATTAGAAGTCCTTGGATATGAGTAGAGGGGAAATAAAAAATGCTAAAAGGGAATAATTTTGCAAAGAAAATTATTGCTTTTCAGAAAATTTAGGAAATTATCACTCTTTGCAGTAGGCAAGGAATGTATTTTGATTGAGTGATGGCAGATCTGTCTGAATGTTGTGAAAGATATTTATTTCTTATTAAATGCAGCTCTTCATAATTTTAAATTTTTTATTAGCTTTTCTATGACCTTCAGTTAACAAAATTTTGTTTTGGTGTGCTGAGGGGTAGGCTGAGTGAGCTAATTTTAGCTACTATATAAGCCAGGGACTCTGATGAGGTAGCCTTGGTCTGGGTAAGGAGACTCGGTTGAAGGGCTTGCCCTGAAGTTGTATGACCATGAAGCCAAAAGCAGCATCCAGAGAAACATTGTTGTGTTGGACTTTGGAAGGTATCCAATGAAGATCTATTCTGAGAAAAAGAAGGCCAGGATATTTTCAAACAGAATTCATATTTGAAATTATTAGATAATAATGCCATAATTCTGCAATAGAGCCCTATCCTGCACTAAAGTGGAAAAGAAGAATACATCTCTATGGTCTATGCTGGTGTTTAAACCATTTTTTTTTTTTAGCTATAAACACCCTTCTATACATTGTGATACAAGGGCTAAGAATTTGCAAACTTTTCTCCATTTGATTAGGTTTATGTCAGATTCTGCCAATAAGGGCTCTAGAGGAAGATCAAAAGTCTGGTGGAATTAAAAGGCTAACAGCAAGGGTTATAGGTTACCAATAGAAACACTAGATGCTTTGGCTTTACATAGATGCTACCATTAAGACACTTCCTATTTTCTTTTTCATTTGGGAGCAAAAACTATGCTGCTTATACTCTGTACACATGGAAAAGATGTATATTGCTCACTTTCAATTAAAAACTGTTTCAGCCTATTTCTTACTCCTACTTGTTATCATATCTCCTCCCATGCTGGGTCCAGAGACTCTCTTGATCTCAGGTGAACACATCCTAGGCTTCTTCTGCAGCTTCCTCATAGTTGTGTTCTTCCATGGTTCAGTATTCATGCATTCCATTCTCTCTCTAAAGTCCAGAGATTTCTTGAACTTTCTCATCTATTGTTGATTCCTGTTCTCTTTACCATTATGGGTTTATGCCTTTTAGGAACACTAAACTTTTATTTCGTTTGAATCTAGCTGTGGGAAAGAGGTAAATATCATGTACTCCATCCTCCATCTTAAACTCTAAGTTTTAATTTTCTTCAAATAAATTCTTACAAATTATAATTGCCATTGATTTTTGCTCCCATGTCTTATTTATTCAAGGAAAGGAGTTTGATGATGTCTCCTTTCATTTTTCAACATTGTCACATTGTTTTCAGATAAATAAATTATTGTAATTTAGTCAGAAATTACAGATAAGATTTATACTCCATGCAGGAGAAATATGTAAAGATAATACAGAAAGTAAACTGTGACTTCTTATGTGTCTTCATGTTTGGGATGTATTTCTTATTTGCTATTTGACCTTAGCAAGTCACTTAACCTGAATGAGCTTCTGATTTACTCATCTGTAAAATGAGAATAATAATACTTATCTAATAGATTCATTGTAAAAATTCATATAGTATATACACTGCAGCACATAAATGATCAGAAAACTATGGAAATTCCAAAAGAAAATAATTAAGGTTATACAGATGATTTTTCTGGTACAATTGCAGATATAAAATAATAAATGTGGCCCTAACTGTTTAAGAGAATAAAGACCTGAAAAAGCTAAATGCACTTAAAGGCACTCTTTTTTTTTTTTTTTTTCATATAACAGACATTTATTGAGAATGAAAGAAGAAATTACCTGAGAAGTGTAGAAAAGCTTCACATTTGTGGAGATTATTTTGGAAGAGAAGTTCTATAGTTTTTAAACTACAGAGGGAAGTTTAAAGGAGGGAAGAGCTAGTCACATAAATATAACTACATAAGCATTGTTGGCAGAATAAATCCCTAAAGATGTTCATGCCCTCATATCTGGAACCTGCAAATATTTTATGTTACATAGCAAAGAGCTCTTTGCAGATTACATAAAAGTTACGGACCTTAAAATAGGAAGAATATCCTAGATTATTCTGGATAACCTAGTAACATGAAGTCTTCAAAAAGGGAGAATTTTCTCTTGGCTAAACCCAGAGAGATTCAGGGGAAAAGAGAGGCAGAGAGATTTGAAGCATAGGAAAGATTCAACATGCTATGGCTGGTTTTAAAATGGAGGTCGCCAAGGACTTCATCCTACAGCCACAAAGAACTGAATTCTGCCAACAATTTGAATAAGCTTGGAAGTGGATATTTTTCCACAGCCTCCAGAAAGCAACACACAGCCCTGCCAACACCTTGGTTTTACCCTTGAAACACTAGGCTGAGCCTGCCTGGATTTCTGAGCCACAAAACTATCAGCTAATAAACAGATTTAGTTTTCAGGCTGATTTGTTACACAGAAATGGAAAACTGATAAAAGTATGAGCAGAATGTGTACAGCAGGTTCTGGGTCTACAAAGGACATCATTTTAGTCTAGGTAGAACAGTGGGTAGGAGGGACAATTTCAAATGACAAGACATAGAAGAAGACGTTTATTATTATTTTGTGAAAAATGGGAAACTACTGAAGAATTTAAGAAAGAGAAGGAATGAGATCAGAACTTAGTGAAAGAAAACTATGTTGTCCATGAGTCAGATAGCTATGCAATTTTTTTTAGAAAATAATTTTGAGTCATTGCATTTATGCTCTATGCAAGAGAAATATGCATAGAGTATGCAAGGAGAGGTGAGAATAAAGGAAGTAAGGAATGATGAAAGAAAGAAGAGCTGGTGTGTTTCTAACTTGGTCTCAGTAGATGATAAGGTGGTTAAGTAGTGCAGAAAATGCAAAGATGTATTTTTATTACTAAGAGCATAGTCTGTGTGGTAAACTGTACCTAGATATCAGCTCACTCCGTGCCCCAGTGGTCTTATCTGAAAATGAGTATTGTAATGCCTAATTCGTAAGGCTGTCACAGGATTAAATTAGATGATAAATATGCATTTTTAAAGATTACTGTATAATTAGATGAGGTGATTTGTGCAAATCTTGTATCAATGTGCTGGGGAACACTACATTAAGATAAGATGTAATCATCTTTATTTCAACAATTTCTCCAGCTAATTAGAGGCAAAAAGCATGGCTAGAACTAGCTCTCCTGATATGTGATCACAGCTGTTTTCCCCACATAGGATTCCTGCCTCCAGAAGAGGACGGATTAACTGTCTTTTTTCTTGAAATAGATAACTTTTCTTAAAATAGATTCTCCATTTACAAGAGATATCTCAGTCTGGAAGCTATTTTTTCTTACTGAAAATCTTAGGATGCTAGCTGAAAAAAGGGATGACAAATTGTTTTTCAGAGAGGAATAACTCAATAATACTACCTATTAACTAACTTCTTTGAACTTCTCAATTTCTCCATCCATTGGCAAATTTGTATCATGTCCCATAACATTGCTTAAAATATGTTTTCCAAATATCTTTCCCTAATGAACTGTTTTCCAAGTTCAAATGAGGGAGTTGTTACCACTCAAGAAGTTAGACCTAGAATTGCAGCAGGGGTGTCGAGAGGAAGCAGATTCACAAGACACATAGCTCTGACTACTGGGAATAGTAAAACTGCTATTTTTCAAAAGGAAAAACATTTGCAGTGTGAACCTTGAGACACATATTAAAAATACTTCCAACTCATTGTTGAACTATTTTAAACAATTACATTATTTTCAAGATGTTAGTCATGGATTTCATTTCTTAAAATACAAATGTGGAAAGGGAACAACACTGCTTATTTTAAGATAATGAGATAATGCAGGGATGAGTGGCACATTAATCTCTTGGTTATTGGCACTTTAAAAAATGCCAGAAGGGTGCTCAGAGTTTTATAAATGTAAACTTTCTTAACTAGCTGTAAAAAGAGTTCCCAGGGATATAATATTTTCCAACATAAGAAATTCAATTTTGGTCGCATTTGCTTGTCTATTTTTATTGTATTTATTTATTCATAACTTGACTTGTTAAAAAATAATTCAAGATGTTTTATAAAGATATATATCTTTGAGCAGAATAAAAACATGGAAAAAAAGTGAAAAAGTTGTAATAAAGGGTGAAATGTAGACAGTAAGGTAGAACCAGCTGATAGCAACTACTTCCAAGCTTACATACTTGTTGAAGGTGTCACACACTTGAATCTAAACATTGCTCAGGGAAAGCACAGATATTTCCTTGTTTTAAGACCATAGGGAAGTGTTATTCTCTGGTTTACCATGAAAAGAACACTGTGTGGAATCAATGCCCATCCTCAGCAATAGCCACATGTAAAACCTGACTATAATTTGCAAAGCACTGTTTTTTTTGATTTTCCTAAATATGGGTAGTTGGCATGGCATCCATTCACATTTTGAAAAACATAATTTCTTCAATGGTTTGATGTAATACTGTCTATATTACCTAGGGATTTATTGCAGAAGAATTGGAAGAGTGGATTGGTATGCTTCTATCAGCCTCATCTTACCTAAAATCTCTTCCTCGGATAAGCTTTTTAAAGGTCTTGCACAGTGAGCAGTTCAATATTACGCTCACAGAGAGGTTCCTAAAATGTAGCTCCTCTGTGACTGCTTCAAATTATATGAGCCAGGGAAAGGATTGACCTGCTTTTAAGAGAGAAAGCAATGTGTGTTATAACTGTATTATTAAATTTACTATAGAGAGTTGCTTTAGTGATTTATAATTCAATTTATTTATCGGAAACATTAATTAAGGCTCTATTAGCTTCATGACAGTTTTTCTGGAGGTCACAGTGATTATAAAATAACCATAGTTTATCTCAAAATTTTTAATTTTGGAAATAAATCATACACCAGATACATTGTACAAGGAACAACTTGATGAGTGTCAAAAAGGAAGGATGAGTTTGTCAAAGATAAGTTGAATGTAAATACATGGATTTATATGTGTTCTCTCTTCTGTCCCATTGGTCAATGTGATTCTTTTTATGCCAGTAACATGCAGTCAGACTGCTTCATTTATTTATTTATTTATTTATTTTTTGATAGCGGGTGCATTGTATTTGTAAATTGCTTCAGTAAGTATTGCTGTTTTAAAAATATTAATTCTTCTAATTCTTCCAATCCATGAACATGAAATATCTTTCCATTTTCTTGTTGTCCTCTTTAGTTTCTTTCATCAGTGTTTATAATCTCCCGTGTATAGATCTTTCACTTATTTGGTTAAATGATTCCTTAGTATTTTATATTATTTGTAGTTATTACAAATTAAATTGCTTTCTTAATTTATTTTGCCATTTGTTCACTGTTAGCATATATTAATATTACCAGGTTTTGTATGTTGGTTTTGTATTCTGCAACTTTACTGAATTCATTTATTGGTTTTAATAGTTGTTTGGTGGAATCTAGATATAAAATATAAAATCATGTCTACTACCACCAAGGCTAATTTGACTTCTTCCTTTCCAATCTGGAAGCCCTTTACTTCTTTCTCTTGCCTAATTGTTCTGGCCAGGGTTTCCAGTATTATATTGAACAAACGTGGTAAAAGTGGAAATCATTGTGTTTTTCAGGTTTGGGAGAAACAGACTTCAATTTCCCCCATTCAATCGATCCTGAGCTGTGGATTTGTCATGACCTTCGTTGTTTTGAGGTATGTATTCTTCTGTATGCAGTTTGATGAGGGTTTTTCTTTTTTTCTTTTTCCTTTGAGATGGAGTCTTGCTCTGTTGCCAGGCTGGATCTCTGTTGCAGTGGCAGGATCTCTGCTCACTGCAACCTCCACCTCCGGGTTCAAGTGATTCTTCTGCCTCAGCTTCTCAAGTAGCTGGGACTACAGGCATGCATCACCACGCCCAGCTAATTTTTGTATTTTTAGTAGAGATGGGGTTTCACCATGTTGGCCAGGATGGTCTCAATCTCTTGACCTTGTGATCCACCTGCCTTGTCCTCCCAAAGTGCTGGGATTATAGGCATGAGACACTGTGCCCAGCCGTTTTTTCCTTTTTTTCATTAAGGGAGGTTAAATTTTATTGGGTGGTCTTTCAGCATGTATTAAAATAATTACATGGTTTTTGGACTTGGTTCTGTGGTTTTGTTTTTAAATTATACTTTAAGTTCTTGGATACATGCGCAGAATGCGCAGGTTTGTTAAATAGGAATACATATGCCATGGTGGTTTGCTGCACCCATCAACTCGTCATCTACATTAGGTATTTCTCCTAATGCTATCCTTCCCTTTGCCCCCCACCACCCAGCAGGCCCTGGTGTGTGATGGTCCCATCCCTGTGTCCATGTGTTCTTATTGTTCAACTCCCACTTGTGAGTGAGAACATGTAGCGTTTGGTTTTCTGTTCCTGTGTTAGTTTGCAGAGAATAATGGTTTCCAGCTTCATCTATATCCCTGCAAAGGACATAAACTCATTCATTTTTATGGCTTTTTTATGGCTGCATAGTATTCCATGGTGTATATGTGCCACATTTTCTTTATCCAGTCTGTCACTCATGGGCATTTGGGTTAGTTCCAAGTCTTTGCTATTATGAATAGTGCTGTAGTAAACATATGTGTACATGTGTCCTTATAGTATAATGATTTATAAACATTTGGGTATATACCCAGTACTGAGTTGCTGGGTCAAATGGTATTTCTAGTTCTACATCCATGAAATCGTCACACTATCTTACACAATGGTTGAACTAATTTACACTTTCACCAATAGTATAAAAGTGTTCCTATTTCTCCACATCCTCTCCATCATCTGTTGTTTCCTGACTTTTTAATGATCACCATTCTAACTGGCATGAGATGGCGATGTGGTTTTCATTTGCATTTCTCTAATGACCAGTAATGATGAGCATTTTTCATAGGTTTGTTGGTCACATAAATGTCTTCTTTTGAGAAGTGTCTATTCCTATCTTTTGCACACTTTTTGATGGGATTGTTTTGGTTTCTTTCTTGTACATTTATTTAAGTTCTTTGTAGATTCTGGATATTAGCCCTTTGTCAGATGAATAGTTTGCAAAAATTTTCTCCCATTCTGTAGATCGCCTGTTCACTCTGATGATAGTTTCTTTTGATGTGCAGAAACTCTTCAGCTTAATTAGATCCCATTTGTCAATTTTGGCTTTTGTTGCCATTGCTTTTGGTGATTTTGTCATGAAGTCTTTGCCCATGCCTATGTCTTGAATGGTATTACCTAGGTTTTCTTCTAGGTTTTTTATGGTGTTAGGTCTTAAGTTTAAGTCTTTAATCCATCTTTAGTTAATTTTTGCATAAGGTGTGAGGAAGGGGTCCAGATTCAGTTTTCTGCATATGGGCAGCCAGTTTTCTCAACATCATTTATCAAATAGGGAATCCTTTCCCCATTGCTTGTTTTTGTCAGTTTTATCAAAGATCAAATGGTTGTAGACATGTTGTGTTATTACTGAGGCCTCTGTTCTGTTCCATTGGTCTATATATTTGTTTTGGTACTGGTACCAGTACCATGCTGTTTTGGTTACTGTAGCCTTGTAGTATAGTTTGAAGCCAGGTAGCATGATGCCTTCAGCTTTGTTCTTTTTGCTTAGTATTGTCATGGTTATACTGGCTCTTTTTTGATTCCATATGAAATTCAATGTACATTTTTCCAGTTTGGTGAAGAAAATCAATGGTAGCTTGATGGGGATAGCATTGAATCTATAAATTATTTTGGGCAGTAATAGCATTTTCACAATATTGATTCTTCCTGTCCAAGAGCATGGAATGTTTTTCCATTTGTTTGTGTCTTCTCTTATTTCCTTGAGCAGTGGTTTGTAGTTCTCCTTGAAGAGGTCCTTTTTCTTAAAGATTTATCATAAGCTGTTTTACTTTTATTTCCATTTTCATAGATTTGGGGGTTGCAAGTGCAGTTTTGTCATGTGGATATATTGCATAGTGGTGAAGTCAGGGCTTTTGGTATATACATAACCCAAATAGTGAACACTGTATTCAACAGGTAATTCTTTAATCCTCAGCCACCTCCCCACACATACTCCCACCTTTTGGAATCTCCAATGTCTATTATTTTAATCTGTATGTTCATGGGTACCATTGTTTAGCTCCACTTAAAAGTGAGAACATGCTTTATTTAACTTTCTGTTTCTGAGTTATTTCACTTAGGATAATTGCCTCCAGTTCCATCCATGTGGCTGCAAAAAAAGAAAAAAGAAAGACATAATTTCATTCTTTTTCATTTTTTCTAATTGTTAAGTAGTATTCCATGGTGTGTGTGTGTGTGTGTGTGTGTGTGTGTGTGTGTGTGCACACTCATATGTGTGTGTATACATGCAATTTTTAATCAAATTCTCCACTGATGAGTACTTAGGTTTATTCCATGACTTGGCTGTTATGAATAGTGTTACAATAAACATATGAACACAGACATCTTTCTTACATAATTATTTGTTTTCCTTGGTATATACCCAGTAGTGGGAATGCTGAATCAAATGGTAGTTCCATTTTTAGTTCTTTAAGAAATCTCCTTACTGATTTCCAAAGAGGTCGTACATTCTCAGTTATTTTAATGTGATACATTGTATTTATTGACTTGCATTACACTGAACCAATTTTGCATCTTTGAGATGAATACCCCTTGATTATGGTAAATAATCTTCTTAGTGTGTTATTGAATTCAGTTTGCTAGTATTTTGTTGAGAATCTTTGCATTTATATTTATCAGATACTGGCTTGTAGTGTTTTATTTTTGCTTGTTTTTTTTTTTGTATTCTTGTATGGTTTTAGTATTAGGGTAATGCTGGCCTTGTAGAATGAGTTTGAAAGTATTTTCTTTTCTTCAAATTTTTGAGGGGTTTGAGTAGAGTTGGTATTAGTTCTACTTTAAATATTTGGAAGAATTTAGCAGTGAAGCTATCAAGCCCTGGGCTTTTCTTTGATAATGGACTTTTTAATTATAGCTTCGATCTTATAGTCCATTATTGATTCATTGAGGTATTCTATTTCTTCCTGGTTCAGTCTTGGTAGATTGTATGTGTCCAGGAACTTAACCATTTCTTCTAGGTTTTTCAATTTGCTGAAATACAGCTGAGCAGTGAGGAAAGGACCGTCTCTTCAATACATAGTGCTGGAAAAGCTGGATAACTGTGCAGAAGGATGAAACTACACTGTGATATTTTGCCATACCAAAAAAAATCAAAATGAATTAAAGACTTAATTCATTAATTTCAGGCTTCAGAAGCCCAAGTAACAAAAACAAAAATAGACAAATGTAATTCCATTATGTTAAAAAGCTTCTGCAAGAAAAATAACACACCAACAAAGTAACAAGATAATCCACAGAATGGGAGAAAACACTTGAAAACTACCCATTTGAGAAGGGATTAATAACCAAAATATATAAAAAGCCCAAATAATTCAGCAGGGAAAAAATGTAATCCAATATAAAAAGGGGAAAAGTATCTAAATAGACATTTTTCAAAAGAAGACATACAAACAACCAATAGGTATATGAAAAGTGTTCAATGTTACTAATCATCAGAGAAATGAAAATTCAAACTACAATGAGGTGTTAACTCACCTAGTTAAAATGGCTTTTATCAAAAACATTGGTAAGAGTTGATGCTGGGGAAAATGTGGGAAAAAAAGGAACCCTTGTACACTGTTGGTGGGAATATAAATTAATATAGCCATTATGGAGAACAGTATGGAGATTCCTTTAAGGAACTAAAAATAGAACCACTACATGATCCAGCAATTCTGTACTGGGTACGTATTCAAAAGAAAGAAGATGAATATATCAAAAAGCCATCTGGACTATTATGTTTATTGAAGCACTATTCACAATAGCTACAATATGAACTTAACCTAAGTCCCAGTCAGTAGATAAATAGATAAATTAAATGTGGCATTTATGATATATACTATGATATATTATTTGGCCATAAAATGATGAAATCCTGTCATTTGCAGCAACATAAATGGAACTGGAGGGCATTATGTTAAGTGAAATAAGCCTAGCACAGAAAGACAAATATTACATGTTCTCACTCACATGTGAGAGTTAAAAAACATGGAAGACAAGAAGACAGAGAGTAGATTAGTTATGAGGAGCCAAGAAGAATAGGGAAGAGATGAATTAATTGGTTGATTAATTGGTAAAAACATAGAGTTTGATAGAAGAAATAAGACCTGGTGTTATATAGTTTAGTAGGGTGAATATAGTTTACAATAGTCTGTTGTATATTTCAAAATAGCTAAAAAGACAAGAATTTGAATGATTCTAGCACAAAGACAAATATTTAAGGTGATGAATGTCCCAAGCACACTGATTTGATCTTTACAAATTATATGAATGTATTAAAGTATCACATTGAAACTATGTACATCTATTATGCATCAATATTTTAAAAATAAATATGTAAATGAAGAATGAATAAGTTGCTTCGTAAGTTCAAGGAGCATTAAAAAGCACAAGGCATATGTATATTTAGGGGACAGAGAAAGATAATCTATAGAAGAAGACAGACTAAAAGCAGAAAAAGAAGAATAAAACCCAAAAGATTTTGATGATTTAGATTATAGGGCATGAAAATCTTCGAGGAATAGACTGAATCATTTGACTCATAAAGCTCTAAAGAGGTAGAGGAGTGTAAAATGTAAGGAACCTCTATTGACTGTGATAAAAGATTCACTAGATATCTAGCAATGTAATAACTAACAAGTGAGGAATATTTACCATTTTGAAATCATACTTTTCTATTACTTAAAAAATTAATTATTTTTTGTCAAAGACATTTAATAAAATTCAGTCTGTTGGAAGTATATTTGTAGTTCCTATCATGTGAACTCCAATTATCTGCTAAAAGAGAGCGAGAAAATTATTTCAGATTTAATTTGGAATTGTCTGCAGTGCTACAGAGCATCACATAAACATTGTTCTTTCTTGCTTACTTCTGATGCTCCCTTTGTAAATCATAGCTTCCCAACTTATGTGCTCAGCACATAGGGATTCTGTAGCTGGTATTCAAGTATGTCATGAGACAAGAATGCCTCCTTAAATCTCTACAACCATACTGAGGTTGGTTCTGGAATAAAGAAGACATGATTCATAATAATCAGCTATTGCTGCACTGCTGCAACATCGGGTACATGGCCAAGGAGAAGCTGTACTGTTCTACCACTACTTCAGCAGCTGGCAGCATAGTCCTACAACCCATATAGACATAAGTATCATGAAACTGCTTGGGTGAGTTCATGATTCTCACGTCCAAGTTTCCTGGTTCTCAGCCAGAAATGAATAGGTACACTGACTTTTTTTTTTCCTACTTTAGGCCATTGTAGATTTATTAATTAGCCTCATTTCAACATTGTTGTCCTTCTCCAAGAAAAGGGAGAGAGAGGAGGGAAGGACTAGTTAGTGGAGCAGTCAGAACACACAAGACATTTATCAGTTAAGTTTGTAATCTTATATGCACACTGTTCATGACATTCCCAAAACAATTAGAAGAGTAACAGCAAAGATCACTGATCACAGATCACCTTAACAAATACAATAATGATGAAAATGTTTGAAATATCATGAGAATTACCAAAATGTGGCTGAGACACAGAGTGAATAAATGCTGTTGAAAAAAAAAATGGCATTGAAAGCTTTGCTCAATGCAGGGTTGCCACAAATCTTCAATTTGTAAAATATGCAATATCTGCAAAGTACAAAAAAATGCAGCATAATTGATGTATGCCTCTATAAAATCACCTGTAGTGTTTCTGTAGATATTCTATAAATTTTCCTCTATTTCTATTTTTCTGAAAGTTTTTATTATGAATAGTTACTGAATTTTGTCAGATGCTTTTTCTGTATGTGTTATTATGTGTTTTTTCATCTGCATCCTGTTTATACATTGGATTACATTGATTGATTTTCTAATATTGGACCAGTCTTGCATATCTTGAATTAACTCAAATTGGTAATGGTATGTCATTTGTTAATACAATGTTGAATTCTATTTAGTAACATTTTGTTAGGAATTTTTTGCATCTATATTTATTAGTTATTCATCTTCAGTTTTCTTTCCTTTTCTTCTTCCCTTTATTTGGGTTGGTATCAAAGTAGTGCTAGCTTTATAAAACATATTGTGAAGTGTTCATTTCTCTTCAAATTTCTGGAAAGAAAATATAAAATTGATCTTGTTCCTTATTTACATGATTTTTAGAATTCTTCAGTGGAACTCTTTAGACCTTGTTGTGGAGCTGAGAATTTCAAAATTCTAAATTTGGCTTTTATAATAATTATGTTAGCTTATTTAAATGATCTGTCTCAAAATGAGTGAATTGTTGTAGCTTGCATTTTTAAAGAATTGGTCCGTTTTACAGATTTTTAATGTTATTTTTCTGTTGCAAGTTTCATTTGTTTGTGTTCTAATGTTTGTCTGTTTTCATATCTTTCCTTCTGATTGCTTTGGGTTTATTCGGAACATATTTTTCTAGGTTTTTTTTTCATTAAATATTTATTTTATTATTATTTTTTTAAATTGCATTTTAGGTTGTGGGGTACATGTGAAGAAAATGCAAGATTGTTGCATAGGTACACACATGGCAGTGTGATTTGCTGCCTTCCTCCCCATCACCTATATCTGGCATTTCTCCCCATGCTATCTCTCCCCAACTCCCCACCCCCCACTGTCCCTCCCCTATTTCCCTCCAGCAGACCCCGGTGTATGATGCTCCCCTCCCTGTGTCCGTATGTTCTCACTGTTCAACACCCACCTATGAGTAAGAACATGCAGTGTTTGATTTTCTGTTCTTGCATCCATTTGCTGAGAATGATGGTTTCCAGGTTCATCCATATCCCTACAAAGGACACTAACTCATCGTTTTTTATGGCTGCATAGTATTCCGTGGTGTTTATGTGCCACATTTTACCTGTCCAGTCTATCATCGATGACTTTCAACTATGAAAATAAGTTGATCTAATGTCTCCAAAATTCCTTTGAATATTCTTTAGAATAATATGCCACAATTTCATTTTCATTGCATTGAATTCTTTTAAGATGTTCTGTCAATGTTATTTAAGTGCTCTGTGTGTGTGCACACAATCTTTCTCCCGTGTATGCTTATGTTCTATGTGGATATGTATTCTACGTATATATGCATTCTATATAAAATATATTCTATATTCTTTCTGTGTGTATATATTCTAAATATATAATTATCCAATATAGAATATTAGAATCTAAATACATAGACTATTCTAATATATTCTAAAAAATATTTAATATAAAAGAATTTAAAGATAAATTGAAAAAATCAAGGAAATCCATCAGAAAAAAATAGTAAGCAAATTTATTCATTCTACCTTTGAACAATTCAGTTGCAGAAACTTATTATGAGGTCATAGTCCAATGTTTTTAATGCCTCAAAGTTATCTGATGTATATAGATATAATGAAAAAGGATGATACTGGGAAGTACAATTGATTTTCCATGGAATCTTTTTATTTTAAGTTCTGGAATACATGTGCAGAACATGCAGGTTTGTTACATAGATATACATGTGTCATGGTGGTTTGCTCCTCCTATCTCCCTGTCATCTAGGTTTTAAGCCCTGTGTGCATTAGCTATTTGTCCTGATACTTCCATAGAATCTTCTGCAGGTGGCCAGGTGCGGTAGCTCATGCCTGTAATCCCAGCACTTTGGGAGGCCAGGGCGGGCAGATCATGAGGTCAAGAGATCAAGACCATCCTGTCTCTACTAAAAATATAAAAATTAGTTGGGCATGGTGGTGTGTGCCTATAGTCCCAGCTACTCAGGAGGCTGAGGCAGGAGAATTGCTTGAACCTGGGAGGTGGAGGTTGCAGTGAGCCAAGATCATGCCACTGCACTCCAGCCTGGCACCTGGCAACAAAATGAGACTCTGTCTCAAAAAACAAAAAAGAATCTTCTGCAGGTACACTAACCTCTGAATGAGTTTGAAGCAGTTATATCAATGGAACAGATTTTCTGAAAGGAGGATGAACATTTAAAAAAATAAAGATGATTAACTTTATATTAATTTGAAGATATTTCAATAAAATTGATTTTTAGAGCAGCTTTAGGTCTACAGAGAAATTGAGGAGAAAGTATAGAGAGTTCCCAAAAACCCTCTTTTCTCTGACCCCACACACAGTTTTCTGTATTAATAACATCTTGCTTTAGTGGTACATTTGTCACAAGTGATGAACCAATATGGATACATTGTTGTAAACTGAAGTTCATGGTTTACATTATATTCATTCTTTGTGTTGTTCAGTTCTATGGGTTCTGCTAAATTCACAATGTCACCTATATACCATTATAGTATCATACAGGACAGTTTTACTGTCATAAAAATCCCCTGTGCTGGACCTATCTTTATTTCTTCCCCTAATCCCCTAGCAACTACTGATCTTCTTATTTTCTCTGTAGTTTTGCATTTTTCAGAATAATTGGAATCATACAATATGTAACCTTATCAGACTGTCTACTTTCACTTAGCAACATGCATTTAATGTCCTCCCACATACGTTTATGGCTTGATGGCTCAGTTATTTTTATTGCCGACTAATATTCTATCGTAGGGTTGTACCACAGCTTATTTATCTATTCAACAACTGAAGGACATTTAGTTGCTTTCAAGTTTTGGCAATTATAACTAAAGCTGCCATAAACATCTATGTATGGTTTTTATGTGGACATAAGTTTGCAGCTCATTTCACAATGAATGCGTTTGTTAGATTATGTGGTAAGACTTTTTTTTTTTTTGGCGTTATGTAGATTACAGCAGGGAAAAATATAGTCTATTTTGCCTCTGAAAATTCTGTTAAAAAAACCCAAGAATGTTATCTACATGTGTTAATAAGTCAGTGCAACATCAAGAGAGGTATAGCCACCAGTATGTGTTCTGCAAGAATACAGAACACTTGGCCAGCGTCATGGTAAGAAATGCAACAAATTCCATGTCTTTTGGAGGCTAAGGAAGTGGAAGAACAGATTGTGAATGCACACAGAACTTGCTTGTATTCTCCAGAAAATTCAAATCCCTTACACACAATAATCATTAAAATGCCATAGCAAGCACATTTAACCTCTAAAAGGTGATGATGGTGTTGCCTTCCTGACATTTGGTGAAAATACATTAACAGCTTTTCAACATATTCGACTTTTATGATTCTGACAAAGAAAATGAAACTCTAGGGTGCTATATGTTAAATATTCTCTATTCTAAACTAGCAGCTGCTGCTTTCTCCACATTTCAGTTCTCAACATGGAATCTTTGGATTAAAGCCATTGCATCTTTCCCATCAAAATAAGGGTTAATTTTAAACTCATTTTCCCATTCTGCAAGACCTCAGAATAAAAGAAATACTAACCCATTATCTATCCTAAAATGAGGTAGTAGTTTATGGATCTGAAAAAGAAACAATCTGTAGAAGGAACAATATAGGACTTAACTGGATTTGATTTACATTAAACTGGTCCTCTTTAAGGACTCTTATAATGCTTTTGTTAGTCTGCCCATCAAAGCATTTAAAAATAATACTAAATGTCCCCCACATCAGAGTTAATATTTAAATGTTTAATATTAAGTGTAAAGCTTTACATATATAATTTTTGTAGATTTATATATATTCACTTTCTAAAAATAAAACTATTATTTATTAAATGTTTTAATTAAATTCTAAATGTAAATTTAATGTAATAAGGAAACATTTATGAAATTTTGCAGAAAAAAATATGGAGAGAAAAGTTTATGAGATGTGGAGTGTATGTTAATTTTACCTTCATATTAGGTTCATAGTTTATTATATTTTACTTCTAATTTCAAATGATTTGTGCTCAAAACTTAAAAATATTACAGTATATTTGTCTTGAATCTCATCATAATCGAAGTATTTCTCAAATGTTTCTAAGTAGTATTTTTCTTTTTTTTTACTCTATGTATACTTTTAAGTTTTTCTTATGATCTTTTAAACAATGGAGGAAATCATATTTCATTACATTTTTCTGCATTATTCTTTTTGTGTTGTCCTTTGGAAATTCATAGTACACAGATGTTGGAACTTCCAGATATAACTTTTATGTTCCTACATCTTTTCTGTCATGTTTTAAATTTATTTTTCTCTTACTCTTCATTCAGAGATGACACTGGCTTAGATGACACTCAAGGCCCCTATGTCCCTCGTTCTCTAGCTTTGTTTTTTTCCCCAATAAACCTGTTTAATTTGTTTATTTTAATGTTTCCATTTTTGTATTATAAGATTACTAATAGTTTCCTTTTCAGGGATGCAGTATTCCCCTACTGTGTTATTGCACTATGCATATGCAGTAAGCCCACTTTTAAATACGCTGTTGCTGCATAAATGCTTGCTCTTGGTGTTATTTCTTCTATTTACCTAGATGCCCTCTTTTCATAGCATTGGCCTTGTGATTTTCATAATTATCCCCAGCTACTTGCTCATATTTGCATTTTGGAACTTCTGATGCATTTTTAGATGCTGGATCTGATGACAGTGACTTGTTTTTGGATATTTTTGGTACAGTATAGGAGTTAGTGGGGTGGGAGGACATATGGGGCTCAGCCCTGTCTCTCACAGTTTAAGATAAACACTTCTAGCTTTCATCAGAGCTCAAGGCTCCTGTGTCCCTCAGGTGAACTCAGGTTGGGGATGTCCAGCAAGTCCATCTTTTCTGGAATGTTGCCACACATAAAACCACCTAGAGTACTGTAGAGGTTTTTCCTTTGTTTCTTGAATTCACTCACATTCTGAGTGAATCATACTTTGAACAGTGGTTTCCTGCTCATGGTTTCAGATCAGATCTTTTTCAGTTATTTCTCCAAAGGTATAAGCCTGGTATGCTTAAATTCCTTAGACTAGCAGGCCTGCTATTGTACTTTTTTTTCTGTTAACCAGCTTTATAACAGATTTAAACTTTTGTAAAATATATTTTCTGTTGTTTCTTATGATTTTACGTGTAAAATAAGTAGACACATGTTCTCAGTTGGCTCTCTTGATTCAATTTCCACTTTATTCTCTAAAGAAACTCTCATGTCAAATTAAAATGCAATTATTTTCTTATCTTGATAATACTCTGTAATTTCTCTAATGCAGTGTCAGAGGAATGATGAAAGCATATGGGTATTGCATCTCCTAAAACAGCTGTAAACCAAAGGGAACAGAGTTGCATATGTCAAGGATTTAACATTGATACATTTTACGCCATCTTGAACTCCGCCAGGAAGCATCATCCTTCCTGGATGAGTTTCTTGGGACCAGCCATTTCAATTAACTTGTTTATATTACCAAGCCATTTGTACAAGCACAGGCTTAGCTGCCCTGCATGATGGCATAAAGGACAGGTTAAATGATAGAGATAAATCTTTCTGTCTAGCTGAAGTCTTTGCATGTATTCACACACAGATCTAGACACACATTAACATCCATTTAAGACTAGACACACTACACATACATTCCTTTGAGACAACTCTAGTATCATCTACTATGGAAGGCTATTTCTGCTCTCTCTAGAATTTGATATGTGCCATTTCATTGTGCTCCCAACCACTCTATTTTCTCAACTTCTGTTGTTCACATAAACCTGGAATGTAATTTTTTCTTTGTTTGATCTTCACTATCCCCTCACCTTCCACTGAATCTGAGCACTCTGAGGACAAGAGGAAAGGAGATTCTTTATTCATCTTTATCTTTCAAAAATGGTTTGCAGTGATCTGTCTCATACTGAATATTATGGGTTCAACAAATATGTGTTTAAGATTGATACACTCATACACACAAATACACACAGACATAGGTATTCACATGTAACATCAACTGTATATCAAATGAATGAAATTCTGATAGTAAACACTTCTCCTTTGCTTAACTTACTTGACCATATGTATACTCAGAACTCTTTGTTTCTAGGTATGATTGGTGCCAAGTGCTCCTTGATTTATGATGGGGTTATGTAACAATAAATCCATTGTAAGTTTAGAAGATCCAAAGTTGAAAGTGTGTTTATGACTGGTGATATTCTAAATTTACAATGGGTTTATTCATATATAGCCTCACTGTAAGTCAAGAAGTATACTGAATGTGTATTATTTTCACACCACTATAAAGTTAAGAAATCATAAGTTAAACCATCGTAAGTTGGGGACTACCTATACATATTTATACAACTATGCCTCCCAGATTCTCGTACAAAGACACACAGACTTAAGCTGTACAGAGTGGTTTATCATAATTTCATTAATTTATAATACAAAATTTATATAGTTTTCCCCATATAATCATATACTCGTATATCAGCATTTACATTTATTTAAATATATACATTTATATGTACACATATTGTATATTTGCCAATATATAGTATGATTAGAAGTGTGAGGAAAAGAGAAAACGAACTCTTCTTGTTACTTTATGCTGTGATAAATTGGTGACGATGACTCAGAAAGTTTGTGTGTTGGGTTGTTTTGATACTTTGTATATTTTGTTTGTTTCTTTTCAAAGGTCAGGAATTGACAGAGTAGAAAAGAAATGTTGTGCACTAAAAGGACATTTATTGTAAAGCATGTATTACAGGCATACCTCATTTTATTGTGATTCACTTTATTGCACTCTGCAGAAACTGCATGTTTTACAAATGGAAGGTGTGTGGTAATCCTGCAGCCAGCAAGTCTGTTGGCATCACGTTTTCAAAAGTACGTGTTCACTTCTTGTTTCTGTGTCACATTTTGGTAATTCTTACAATATTTCAAACTTAATATATATCTGTTATTATGCTCTGTGGTCCGTGATCTTTGATGTTACTATTGCAATTGTTTTGGCGCACTATCAATTGTGCTTATATAAGACATTAAACTCAGTCAATAAATGTTCATGATCTGACTCTCCACTGACTGGCTAATTCCCTATCTTGCTCCTTCTTTTGGGTCTCCCTATGATCTGAGACACAACGATATTGAAATTATGCCAATTAAAAACCCTAATATGCCTCCTGAGTGTTCAAAAGAAGGGAAGAATCGCACTTCTCTCACTTTAAATCAAAAGCTATAAATAATTAAGCTTGATAAAGAAACCATGTTGAAAGCCAAGCCACTTGCACCAAAGAGTGAGTGAAATTGCAAATGCAAAGGATAAATTTGTGAAGGATATTTTAAAAATTTTCTCTAATTGAGGTGTAGAATGATAATTACCAGGGACTGGGAAAGATGGTTGTGGGGAAGAGGGGGATGAAGAGATGTTGGTTAATGGAAACAAACATACAGTTAGATATAAGGAATATGTTACAGCATTTTGACAGAGCACTAGGCTGACTGTAAGATTTGAAATGTGGCTGGGCACGGTTGCTTACACCTGTAATTCCAGAACTTTTGGAAGCTGAGGTGGGCGGATTACCTGAGGTCAGGCATTTGAGACCAGCCTAACCAACATAGAGAAACCCCATCACTACTAAAAATGTAAAATTAGCTGGGCATGATGGTGCATGCCTATAATCCCAGCTACTCAGGAGGCTGAGGCAGGAAAATCTCATGAACCCAGGGGGTGGAGGTTGCAGTGAGCCAAGACTCCACCATTGCACTCCAGCCTGGGCAACAAGAGCAAAACTCTGTCTAAAAAAAAAAAAAAAACTTGAAATGTTCCCAACACAAATGATAAATATTTGAGGTGATGAATATCCTAAATACTATGATTTGATCACTATACATTGTATGCATGTATCAAAATATCACATGCACCCCATAAATACATACAAATAGTATGTATTAAAACATTTTACTCCAGTGAACACACAAATGATAAGAAAATGAAACAACAGCCTTATTACTGATAGGGAGAAAGCTTTAACAGTCTGGATAGATCAAACTGCTATAGTATTCCCTTAAGCCAAAGCCTAATCCAGAGCAAGGCCCTAACTCTCTTAAATTCTATGAAAATGAATAGAAGTAGGGATTTTTTTTTTTTTTAAGTTTGAAGCTAGAAGAGGTGACTGCATGAGGTTTCAGGAAAGAAGCCATCTCAATAACATAAAGTACAAGATGAAGCAGCATGTTCTGATGTAGAAGCTGCAGCAAGTTATCCAGAAAATCTAGCTAAGTTAATTGATGAAGGTGGCTGCATTAAGCAGCACAATTTCAGTGTAGATGAAACAACCTTATTAGCATCAGAGAACAAGTTGACTCTTGTTAGGGGCTAATGTAGCTGGCAACTTTAAATTGAAGCTAATGCACATTTATCATTTTGAAAATATTATGGCACTTAAGAGTTATACAAACTCTACTCTGCCTCTGCTCCATAAGTAGAACCATAAAGCCTAGATGGCAGTACCTTTGTTTATAGCATGGTTTACTGAAGATTTTAAGCCCACTGTGGAGACCTACTGCTGAAAAAAGATTCCTTTCAAAATATTACTGCTCACTGGCAATGTATCTGGTAGCTCAAGAGCTTTGATGGAGATATACAAGGAAATTAATGCTGTATTTATGCATGCTAACATATTCATTCTGCAGCTGATAGATGAAGGAGTAATTTTGACTTTTGTTATTTAAAACATTGTTATTAATACATATTGTAAGGCGATCACTGCTATGCATAGTGATTTATTCATATCTGTGACAGTAACATGGATATAGCTGGAGGCCATTATCCTCAGCTAATTAATGCAGAAACAGAAAACGAAATGTTTCATGTTGTCACTCATAAGTGGGAGATAGGCACTGGGTACACATGGACACAAAAATAGGACCAATAAACATTTGGGATTCCAAAAGTAAGGAGATAAGGGTTGAAAAACTACCTATCAGGTACTATGTTCACTACTTTGGCTACATTAGAAGCCCAAATCTCAGCATAAATATACCCAGGTAACAAAACTGCACATGTATGCCCCTGAATTTATTTTTTTTTTAAAAGATGGTGATATCTCTGATAGATCTGGACAAAGTAAACTGAAAATTTTCTGGAAAAAATTTACTATTCTAGATGCCATTAAGGACATTCATGTTTCATGGAAAGAAGTAAAAATATCAATATTAACAGGAGTTTGAAAGAAATTGATTTCAGCCTTCATGGATACTTTTAAGGAGTTTAAGGCTTCAGTGGAAGAAGTAACTATAGATGTGTTGGAAATAGCAAGAGAACTGGAATTAAAAGTGGAGCCGGAGATGTAGACTGAATTGCTGCAATTTCATTATGAAATTTGAATGGATGAGTTGTTTCTTATGGATAAGCAAAAAAAAAAAAAAAAAATTCTTCAGATAGAAACTACTCCTAATGAAGATTCTGTGAACATTGTTGAAATGACAACAAAGGATTTAGAATGTTAAATAAACTTAGCTGGTAAATCAGTAGCAGGATTTGAGATAATTTACTCTAATTTTGAAAGAACTTCTACTGTGGTTAAAATGCTATCTAACAGCACCTCGTGCTATGGAAAAATCCTCCATGAAAGAAAGAGTCAATCGATATGGCAAACTTTATTGTTGTCTTATTTTAAGAAATTGCCACAGCTATCCAATACATCAGCAACCACTACCTTGATCCACTAATTGATCAATCAGTAGCCATTCACATTGAGATAAGACCCTCCACCAGCAAAAAGATTACAACTCATTGAAATCTTAGATGATCATTAGCATTTTTAGCAATAAAGTATTTTTAATTAATATATGTACATTTTTTAACGCAATGCTCTTGCACATTTAATATACTATTAGTATAGTTTAAACATAACTTTTTTTTTTTTCTTTTTAGATGTAATCTCACTCTGTCACCCAGGCTGGAGTGCAGTGACTCACTGTAAGCTCCATCTCCCGGGTTCACATGATTCTCCTGCCTCAGCCTCCTGAGTACCTGGGACCGCAGGTGTGTACCATCATGCCTGACTAATTTTTGTATTTTAGAAGAGATAGGGTTTCACTGTGTTGGCCAGGCTGGTCTTGAACTCCTGACCTCAGGTGACCCACAATATCTCCAAAGCATGCCTGTACGTGTATTTGCACATACCGTATGTAGGTCCATTTATACTTTATCTGTTTTTGTTTTGTTTTAGGCAAAGGAGCTGAGTGATTTATTAAAATAAGTCCAAAAAGGAATCATTTTATGATATTTGCTGATAGGTCTCCAAAAATTCAAAATTTTCATATTGATATAAGAGTTGGAAAACAATGAAAAGAACCAAAAGAAATGGCTCAGGAAACTTGTGCTTCTCCCTTTGGTGTATGCTAGAATCTGCCTCTAGTTATACTCTCAAGACAATGATGGGAGCTAAAGGTCCACCATGAGGAGAACAGGCATCTCTTTATAAAGCTATCTCATATAAGGTTATCACAGTTTCTGTAGAAAGAGAAGGCTGTTTTACACAGACATGGTTATGGGGATTAAGGGGGGATTTTAGGATTTCAAATCTTGTCCTTCAGTGACATAATTTTCAAATATAAGATTTATGAACCTAAATTCAATATATATTTAAATTTTAAACATTCAGTATTAAATGTGTAGTCTGATTTTCAGCCACATCCACACTGTGAATAATGATATAATTTTGAAGATTCCATAAAAGCACTATAGTTTTCTGACCATGCCTTGAGTTTATTTTTTTTCACTGTAATTTTATAAGCTCTTTGGTTAACCAGATGTAGCATATTATCACAAAATCTTTTTAGGCAGCATATTATAACAATTGAGAATAATCAAACGTGGTACTCCAAACCCTGTATCAATGTACAGTTTATCTCAAGCACATACAAGTGATAATTTAATTGTTTTGCTACTGTATGTTGTGCACTAGCCTAATATTCCATTTTCTCCTGGCAATTGGGTTATAGTTTAATTTATCCTCAATCATAGCAGCATCTAATCCAAAATCCTACTGTGGAAAGCCTGGTTCCTGCTACTAAGCAGTGTTTCAGTCAGAGTCATAATTCAGATAGAAACAACTTCAGGTATTTCAAATAAAAATATGTTGAATTCATAACATCTCTTTGGATATGTTAGAAGAACAAAGATTTAAAAAGTGAGAGAAAAAAAACAAAACAAAAGTAAAAAAGGACAGGCATCAAACATCAGACATTCAGATATAAAACCTGTCAGTGCTCTCATTGTCGTTGTTCATAAAATATCTTTTCTTTGTTTGCTATGTTCATCAGATGTTAACTGAGACTCTGCTTCCTTCATTATTATCAACAACTTCCTTCATTAAAAACCTAATGCAGCAATGCTCCTGCTTATTCTAATAGCATTTTCAAGGTAAGGATAAGTATTATTTTTAGCTCTCTATTACATTCCCTACATTTCATTAGTTGTATCAAAACATTTCTCTCATCAACTTTCTTATGGTTTTCAATTGCCTACAATGCCAACCAGACTCTTAGGGGACTGTATGTTCTAGATTAATTATCTTTAAAATTGGTTTTTATCTGTTTATTTTTCTGGTGTACTGTAGGGACGTCTCAGCTGGGCTGAGTTGTTTAGATGCTGTTTTTGATATGGCAGCTCTGAGACAGGAGAGCAATGATTTTCTTAGGTGGGCATAATGTGGATTGCTTCCTACATCTTGATTGTTACGTCCAGAAAAAAAAATCATGATTCTGTGTGTATCAATTTTGTATTCTACAATGAAGATATGCTTGAGGTTTTCTCTGTTTCCAAACCTATACTAGAACAATGCCCTCCCCACTTTAGGCATTGACTTTATAGATGAGGAACTAGAATGTCTATGTGATCCTGCTGGACAACTTACCTATTTAATGCCAAGATATCATTTTTGGTTTTGTTTTTTCCTTGGCCCTTCATAATTTGCAACAAAGACTGATCCCTTCCTTAATCTTCTTTCTTCCATTATAGTTTGCAAAAGGTCACTCAGTGAATAATCAGACTATGAATAATAATGATGATGATAAAATAAGAACTAGCTATGATCATTACTATGTTTCAGCCTCTGTTTATTTATTTTTAATTTTTTTTTAAAGAAAGAGCAAAAGAAAGAAAAAAGAGTGAGAGAGAGAGGAAGAAAGAGGAAGAGAGAGAAGGAGAGAGAACGGGATTCTTTTTCTATTGCCCAGGCTAGAATGCAGTCTAAAAATGGGTATTAAAAACCTCTTTTATGCCAATAATTGTGCTTAACAATGGAGACAGGAAGGAATAAGGGATGAAAATAACAAACAAGCAGCCAACCAATATTTTATTTAAACCTGTGAGATGCTATGCGATTGCTGAGGAGTGACTTACTTCCAATTATGTGGTCATTTTTAAAATAGGTGTAATGTGATACTGAGAAAAATGTATGTTTTGTTGGATTTGGGGTGGAGAGTTCTGTAAATATTTGTTAAGTTTACTTGTCCCAGGTCTGACTTCAAGTCCTGGATATCCTTGTTAATTTTCTATCTCGTCGATCTGTCTAATATTGACAGTGTAGTGTTAAAGTCTCCCACTATTATTGTGTGGGAGTCTAAGTCTCTTTGTAAGTCATTAAGAACTTGCCCTGTGTATCTGGGTGCTCCTGTAATGGGTGCGTATATATCTAGGATCATTAGCTCTTCTTGTTGCATTGATCCTTTTACCACCATGTAATGTCCCTCTTTGTTTCTTATTGTCTTTGTTGCTTTAAAGTCTGTTTTATCAAAGAC
>PVKP010031978.1:0-26427 GCA_004027715.1 Plecturocebus donacophilus | reverse complement strand
GCTGGGTGCCGGCAAAGCAGCCGCGCCGGCCAAAAGAGTCGCGCCGGCGACCCGCGTGGCTTCTCCGCCAGGAATCTCCCGGTCTGTGGGCAACAAAAACTCGTCGGAAAGTGCGGCGTCCACTCGTTCTCTGCGCTTTCACTGGGAGCTACATTCCTGAGCTGTTGTTAGTCGGCCATCTTGGATCTCTCTCCCCCAACCTCTAAAAATTTTACAGCGTTTGACTCTTCTCATTGACAATGCAATGATGTTTCATTGATGAAGATACTAACAGCTGTTTTAAATTTGACAAAATAACAGTTTCAGCTGTGAGAAATACTATGGCTTAAGCCTCCTTCCCTACCAGAAATTATGTCTATGACACTGAATGACATCTGAGGCAGCTGTCTGGGAAATGCTTCCACATAGCGCTGGTCATCACTTGCCGCAAGAGGAAAGGAGCACACCGAACCGATAGAGGCATCCTTTCCTCACTGCACTCCTTATTTTTCTGTTCCCTCGGGTGAAGAAGCTTTCTCCAGCAGAAACACCAGGAAGCCTTCTTTAATTTCCTTCACTGCAGATCGTTGGCTTGGCCTCCCTAAGAGTATCTGAGGCTGGAGAAGACTCTGAGCCCCACAATCTAGAGAAATTCAGAAAATTGATTCTGTTTCAGTGACTACATTTTTTAAATATGTGGAATACCCAGGAGTACCTTCATTAAGCAATATGTACTAGAGGAAAAAGAATTTCAAAAAGTCTCCTACAATTGAACTTGATTCTCTATTGTTTTTTGAAACTCCCTTGGAAGCTTGAATTTTCTTTATTTGGCAAATGACCTGGTTTCCTCTTCATTTAAATGCTAAGGATGGAATTTTAAAAAAATTAATTGGTTCACTGGTCTATCATAAGCACCAGTAGAAAAGTGAAGCAAAGCCAGACTATAAAGAATAGTAAGCTAGCCACAGGGCTGCACTGGCTCACACCTATAGTACCAGCACTTGGGGAGGCCAAGACAGGTGGATCATTGGAGCCCAGGAATTGGAGACCATCTGGGCCAATGTGGAGAAACCCCATCTTGACAAAAAATACAAAAATTAGCCGGGCATGATGGTGTGCACCTGTGGTCCCAGTTACTTGGGAGGCTGAGGCAGGAGAATTGCTTGAGCCTGAGAAGTCAAGGCTGCAGTGCCGAGACTGTGCCATTGCACTCCAGGCAGGCAAGACCCTGTTCCCACCCCCCAAAAAAAGATTAGTAAATGACTGCTACTGTGGTAGTCCCAAAAGGTAGATAGCTCTCCACAGCTTTTTTTTTAAACAACTGGTAATCATTTATTAAAAATAATTGAATTAAGCATCTGCAATGGTGACTTCAACCTCAACTCCTGACTCAATAATGATAGAAGTAATCTGCTTAACGATCTCAGAAAGACTGTGCAAGTCAATGAGTCACATGTGGATTCTCATCTGGAAACAATGCCATGTCTCAGAACCTTCATAAGAAGTTTTCTTGTAATGCTTCTCGAAGTTTCCGTAGACATTCAAACTGGTCCTATCACTTTGAGATTCTTTTCCTTTGCTCTATTGATCAAGTCAGCACAAACCTTCTCCAAGGATTTTAAGTTGCAGCTCATTAGAGTGATTCTAATTTGGCGAATTGCCACCTCTGGCTCCAAGGGCATTTTTCTTTATCTCCTGACCAACCTGTTTCTCAGTGAGAGCAAACGGCAGTGAGTCAGGAGAAAGAACAGGCTCACCACAGCTCCGCATCACCTACAAGCACATGTTTATCAAAGAGTTACATTTTTTCTTTAAACCTAAAACATTTGGGAAAGTGAATAGTCCCAACTTACAAGTGACTATGAATTTTCTGACTATGAAAGAGAAAAGACAGTATGCTTAAATTTCTGTTCTATCTCTTGCCAAGGCTCCCAAATGCCAATCTTAACTCATTCGTCCCCTGACCCTTCAATTCCATTAATCCAACTAGACCCACCTACCTGCACCCTTCCAACCTGGACTCTATCTTCAACTTCATACAACAGTGTCCTGCCCTCCAACCGAAGCTAATTTCTGAGCCAAAGACTTGCAAGAATCAAGGCATGACCATTGTGAAAATCTCTATCAGCTTCTTCCCTTACCCCCAAATCTCCACATTTCTTTCATCTTCATCATTGACTCTCCTCTTCCAATTTTGTCTAAACATCTTTGTAAAATGCAAAGTCCTTCAGATGCCATTAGGACAATCACAAATCGATTGCAACAATGGATGAGGTTACAAGGGAATCCTGTCCACCCTTCCATGGATACAGAGAACTCTTGATGTTCCATTTACTATCCAGAAACACCAAGGCAATGAGCAACCCTCTCTACAACAGCCAGATGTAGATCTAGGACAAGATCTAGATATTAAAAGAACTGTATCACCACAAGGGCTCCAAAATTTCCCTCCATTCTCAATTCTGGTTTCTTGCAAACTTTCAGAAAAGTTTCATATCTAGGGATTCAAATTAAAAAAAAAAAAGGAAGAAAGAAAAGAAAAAAAGACTGTGTCTTTCTGGTTGCTCCAATTATAACAGTACCAGTCTGTGGCCTGTTAAGAACTGGGGCTGCACAGCAGGCATGAGGTGAGTTGCAGGCAAACAAGTGAAACTTTATCTCTATTTACAGTCACTTCCCATAGTATTACCATCTGAGCTCCACCTCCTGTCAGATCAGCGGTGGCAGTAGATTTTCATAGCAGCGTGGACCCTATTGTGAACTGCACATGCAGGGATCTAGGTTGAGCGCTCTTTAAGAGAATCTAATGCCTAGTGGTCTGTCACTGTCTCCCATCACCCTCAGATGAGACTGTCTAGTTGCAGGAAAACAAGCACAGGACTCCCACTGATTCTACATTATGGTGAATTGTATGATTATTTCGTTATATATTACAATGTAACAATAATCAAAATAAAGTGCACAATAAATGTAACACACATGAATCATCCCAAAACCTTCTTCCCTTTAGAATATATCACAAACTAGAAAGTATACATCCCCTGACCTTGGTTGGTCCGTGGAAAAACTGTCTTCCATGAAACTGGTCCCTGGTCCCAAAAAGGTTGGGGACCACTGCCCTACAGTTTTCAAGACATGAAGTAACTAATTGGCAAAACATAGCTGCACTGACCTCACCTCAACTGCCAAGAACCATAGACCTCATCTAGGTCCATCCCAACGTCCGGAGTAATCTTGGCTAAATTCTTCCACATCTCAAGTTTCTAATGTTTTCATGGAGAGGGTTAACACTGCTGTTTCCTAGTGGGACTATTGCACTAAATCAGTAAACATGTGAGCCTATGGTAACAGATGTTATACAGTTACGAACAAGTTTCTGTACATTTCATAATTAGAATACTGTCTTAGACAAAGCTTTATTGCCCTTTTCTTCTGTGTGTACATATTTTCATATTAGCATGAAAACAAAACTAGGTTCTTCAATTCATTTCTCTTATTTAGGTATGCATCATCTGATGACAAGTTTGTGTGTTGTTGTTTTTTTTTAATGTAACTGTGCCTAGCAGAAAATCTACTTGTAAGTGGGCATTCAAAAGATGGGCATATGACTGAATTACTGAGCAGAAAATTACCCCTTACTTATTTTCTATATAATTTCCTTACAACCAATCTCTTTGGTTATATATCTTTCAGGCTGAGTTCTCATGGAAAACCTACAGGTAAATAATAATCATTGGTTTATAAGAGTTTCTAAAATATGCTGTTTTTATGCATGTATCAAGACACTTTTTGGAAACTGGTAAGTAATAGCAAATAACTTTTCTACCACTAGTTCCCAGTTAAAAACTGGGCTGTTTCTAGCTACATCTTTAACCCTAGATTATCAGTGATGCTAATACTTGATTCCAAATAGTCTTATTTTCCCCAGATAAAAAAACTTAAGACAGAAAGATAAAAACAGGTTTTAACTTATATTCCATCACACAGAGAAATTACAAGTTCCAATTTCTTAAGGGGTTTCTTTCAATGTGGAAATTTATCATAGAGCAAGAGAAAAATAAAAACAGTATGTGGTATGCTCACATTTTTGAGAAAGTAATGCTAAAAAGTTTTTTAAGAAAGACATGCATGCCTATAGAGCAATTGTTATGTGTAAGAATAAAAGATGGAATCACAATTTTATATTGTGTTACAAGCCACAGATATCTCATCTGTTGTCCAGACCCCTTTTTGGAAGTTGAAAAATACTTTCAATTGGATACCAATCTGAAAATGAAAACAAAAATAATTTTTTAAGACAGTTGAGTCCTCCTTGTTTGATTATACACTACGCTGTGGTAATCAAGTGATTCATGGGACCTATGTTCATATTTAAAAAAAAAACAACTTTATGTTTTCAGTTCTGTGACCTCAAAATACCAGCCACTAGATTTACTTTAGAATATATCACAAACTAGAAAGTATATATACTTTTGGCCGGGCATGGTGGCTCATGTCCATAATCCCAGCACTTGGGGAGGCTAGGGTGGTCAGATCACTTGAGGCCAGGAATTTGAGACCAGCCTGGCCAACATGGTGAAACTCCTTCTCTATTAGAAATACAAAAATTGGCCGGGCATGGTAATGTGTGCCTGTAATCCCAGCTACCTGGGAGACTGAGGCAGGCGGATTGCTTGAACCGGGAGGTGGAGACTGCAGTGAGCTGAGATCATGTCACTGCACTCCAGTCTGAGCAACACAGTGAGTCTGCATCAAAAAAAAAAAAAAGAAAGTATACATAATTTCTAGTATATATTCCATGTATATTCAGACCTCTTCAATCAGATTCTGAGGGTGACCCTTGGCATTTGCATTTCTTAACATGAATTTAAGATTTTTCCAAAATATACCAACCCTGCATGCAAATGATGACAAAAAAGCTAGATAAACATCAAATAATTTATCTTAATCTAATACCTCTATCAAAAAACATAGTTGCCTTCAATTTTTGTTTTTGTTTTTGTTTTTTTTGGTAATATACAAATCACTATTACCTAACAGTTTACCTCCACCTGCCTAACAAGACATAGTCATTATTGCCAAAACAATCTTAAGTACTGGTCCAGCACATTTCTCCTCATAGAAAAGCCACCAAAGATCCAAACTCAGACCAGATGTCCAGACTTCAACATAATAGCAATTTTCCCCAAGGACAAAGCCAAAAATAGATCCTGAGCTAAACGGGAATTCCTAGCACTAAGATCCATCCTTATAAGCCCTTTCTGGGGATATGCATTTTAAATGGATTGTAGAATTATGTTCCCTGAACAGGTTAACATAGGATATTCATCAAATGAACCAATTATCAACAGGTAGAGAGTGAGCAGGGCCCAACAAAAATAGGTCATACCAGTAGCAGCTTTGGACAGAAAACAGGGAAACTACAGAAAACCCTACTGGAACAGATGAGTGTTGAAGGTCAGAATTACAAGAATTCACTTTCTTTACAAATGTATCAGTCAGTAGGTGGAACCACTGACAAGATTTTAATTAAAAGATATGTGGTCCTAAATTACTGAAACTGTTTTTGTTAAGCTCCCACACCTCTCTACATATACAGGGATACATAAGAAAGCGTAAGTGAGAAAAATTCCATTAAAAGAGGATGAATGTGTAACAAAATCCAATACCAGGCTTGATAAATCTTGCAGTCATAAATTCTATGGATAATGAAATACTCTGCATCATCACACCCAGACCAATGGGAGCATTATATATGCATATTTTTTGTACTCAAAAGGATGAAGTATGTAACTGTCTACTGTACCACGTCGTTTGAAAACACTAGAAGATTCTACAGCAATTCTTCAAGTTTTCAAATAGATACCCTGTCCATCTTAAACCTGAAATGCACTTCAAATTGCTAACATCTAATTTCTTGTTGACTGTAGATGTTGTTGCTTCTATTTTCCTTGTAAAAGGATGCTAAATAAGGCTCCAAAGAATGATTGCTACATTAACCAAAATTATGCACTGCCAAGCTGTCTCCAGCATCAACTCTGAAAGACAGCAAAGAATCAAAAATCCAGTTTCCTACATGAAAGTTGAAACATTGCTTCTTTCTTTGTTCTCTTCTGTGGGATTTTTCCATTGTCCTCCCAAATGTGACAATTTGCAAATACCCACATCTAGAAACATAGTCTATGAGAGAAAACACCTCAATTTCAAAACTTGAGAAAATGCTTTAATTATGTAGGCAAAGGTTCAGCAAATCAGCTAGCACTAATCTTCACCAAATGGGTGAGTCAGCCTTGTCAGAGAGATGAAATTTCACATTTAAAATCCTACAAACATGGTAACTCCAAGCATTCTACCAAGAACAGAGAATAAACCCTGGAATAGTCACTTGCAAGGACTAATAACTTGTATTTAACATATTTTAACACTAACGTACTAGATGTTCTCTACAGTTCCTTTTAGCTCAAACCTTCCTTAATGCTTCGAGTAACTTCACCAAACTATTCTCTGAGTCTTAGTAATTACAAATAGAACCTGAATGAGAAAGAAAATTCAGAATTAAAGTTTTTAACAGTAAGCCTAATTAAAGAGTACAGACAGAAAGATGGCAGTAGAATAAAGCATTCTACATTAGGAGAAGGGAGAATATAATCAGTAGTTCGCAGCCCAGTGAATGAAGCGCAGCATACAACAAAGTCTGGCTGGGATTTGGGATATAATGAACAGTATATGTCTGCTCTTGGGTGGCAACTAACGTACCTATACAGGGATAGACTGTGGTGCCTTAAGCGATACTCCACCTGAAGTAACCAACCACCCTCAGGAAAACATGTCAAACCAGAGAGTGAATCCTCTAATTTTAGTGAGTCGTCTCCCTTACTGGCAGTTTTCCTACTTTCTGTCTTAAAAGGAAATCCACACACTCAGCGCCGCAAAATGGTAAAACCTGTCACCCCTATATTGTGACTCTGGCACTTCTGGTCAGAACAAAAGCTGCCGTTCTAACTAGGGTGGGATTTATGCTCCCCGTTCAGTGAAGGGCAGTGGCTACCGGCAGGGTGCAGGCAGGCTCCCTGCGTTGACTCTCGCTTCCTGTCACACTGTGGTATCACCGTGACGGACCCTTGACATTAACAAGTCTTCGACTGAAAAACTGATGGGATCTACAGCCGGTGAGGGGAACCGTGGTGGCCCTGCGGAGTGCCTCGGCGGGGCCACGAGGATGGCACTGCGGTCAGGCACCTCTGCGGCCCCGAGTGGGGCGAGCGAGCCTTTCCTGAAGTTTCCGTTCCTTCCACATTAACCTGCCCAGCCTCCCGCCCCCACCCCGCCCTATTAGGAAAAGTCAGGCCGGCAGCTCACTGAAGGGCAGGGGGACAGCTCCTGGCACCCCACAAAAGTTGGGTTGGGCGTCGGCCACAGCTTAACGCTCCTGCAGGACAGTCGGGCCGACACCGCCTCCTCCGGGGGCAAACCTGAGCTGCCAACTTTCCCGATGCCCACTCCTCTGCGCGCAGCAGCCTAAACTTTGAGGTTCGCCCACCCGCCGCACCCCGGGCTTGCGGCGGCCGCGCTGACCTTCACGCGAGCCCGGGGCCCCGCACGGGCCGCCGGCCGCCCCCGAACCTCCCTGCCTCCCCAAGATCCCCTCTCCCTGCCTCCCCCAGCCCTCGTGGGAAGCCCGCGGGGGGAAGATGGCTGCAGCCCGACTCCGCGTGTCACGATTGCCCACGGCCCTCGGGACTCCGGAGAGCCCGAGTCCCGGCGCCTCGGCCGCCCACTCACCATTGGTGAAGGGCTCCATTTTACTCCCGCCGCGGCCCCTCACAGCCGGAGTGCTCGAGCTTCCTACTCCGAGAGCTGAGGCGGCCCTGCCGACTGAGCATGCCCAGCGCGGCCTCGGAGGGCTGCCGGGGAGGTGCCGCGAGGGGCGGCGCCACTCCACTGCTCGATGGCTCCGCCGTTCCGGGTTTTCGCGGCGGCTGCAGAAACAGCGAGGGGAGCTAGAGGGAAAAGCACAGTCCGACCCCCGGCGGCTCCGCGGAAAGGCCGGGAGGGAGCCGGTTAGCGATGGGGGCGGGGCCTGGGCGGGACCAAGAAAGCCCCGCCCCTACCTGAATTGGCCCCGGCAGCTGGGTTCTCCCGGGCCGGGAACCGAGTTCAGTCATTCAACAAATGCGGGGCCCTACTGCTACCCGCCCGATCCTGGACGCCGAGACACCTGCACTGCGCCGGAAAAACATGGTCCGAGTCCTAGGAACGGACATTCCAGAAACAGATCATAAATAAACACGGAGGACACACGAGTGTCAAGTCAATGCCCTGCTGCGCATTCAATTGGGTGATGTGATGCCCAGTGAGTGGGTAGCTAATTCGGATGGCGTGGTGAGTAAACGCCTCGCTAAGCAGGTGCCACTGAAGCCGAGGTCTGAAGGCAGAGCAGGAACCTGCGGGCGAAGGTCGCTATCCAGACCGCGAATTGCCGATTTCCCTGGGGAGGTTAGCCGCGGAGGGATCACTTCTCCACGAGCCGAGGGAGCGGGCGCCGTAGATCTTTTCTGCAGAGATGCCCGCCCGCATCAGACCGTCCCATGCGGGCGGTGGGGAGGAGACGGAAGAGAAGGCGGAGAACCTGCAGGGCCGAGGGCGCCCAGGAGTCCAGTTCCCGGACCCGCGGCTGCGGGCGCGGCCTCTAGGTGCGGGCGGATGACAAAACCCGGCGCCGGATCGTCCAGCCCGGACCGCGGGCGCAGCAGGATGTGGGCAGAAGGCCCGCCTGTTCCGAGCCTTAAATCAACACCTGCGGTTCCCGGGGTGACACCGCTGGGGCCCGCGGCGAGGCTCCGCGGCGCTAGGCCCGAGAAACCGAAACTCCCCTAGTTGCCTCTGTTCCCCGGCACTCTCGCCATTGCCTCCAGCCCCAAGCCAACATAGTTAATAGTGCCAAATCGGGCAGCCCCGCTAGCTCCGGGGCCGAACCGCCAGGGGCCCCGTGAACCCCGAGGAGGCTCTTCGGGGCCCGCTTCCTTCTCCCCCTGTCGGTGTGCGCATGGCCACCACCCGCGCCGCAGAGGCCGCCGCCCTCCCAGCGCGCCACCACCGCCTCCTCTGCCTCTTCCCAGCCCTCAGCCCCGGCCCCTGCAGCGACTTGGCTCGGGCTGCACCTCACGGCGCCTGCCAACAGTCACACGCTCCGAGGTTGTCAACAGGGTGCCGGGGACAAACAAGCTGCGGCGAGCGCAAACAGCCTGAGCAAACAGGGACGGCCAGGGTGTTGTTTGACCAGCACTGGATTTGGAAACTAGGTTTCGAAGAAGTCAAAGTGCAATACTGTATTTTAAACTGTCTATTGCATTACATCCCCCACAATACGCGCTCTACTTGACACTTCCAGCGGATACCAGCTACACTTAGAATAAAAATGAAATTCCTTGCCCAACTCTGGTGCCGCATCAGCACATGCTCACCATGTTTTGGCCACAGAGGCCTTCATGCTGTTCCTGGAAGTCGCCAAGTTCCATCCATCATTGTTAATCATTCCTTTTGCACGCTCCTCGCACAACTGTTTCTTCTGCTTAGTGCTTTGCCTACTGATTCCATCTTGTCATTTAAGTCTCGGCTCAAATGTCACCTCTGCAAAGAACCCTTCTCTGACTATACATCTAAAATAGCCACAGACACTGTCTGCTCTATAAAGACGTGGCTTTGCTTTATTTCCTTCTCAGCACTCACACTGTCTGAAACAATGTTTTGGATTTGTTATTATCAGCCACCCTCTCAAGAATGCAAGCTCTATGAGAGCAGGGTCGTTATCTTTTTTTAAGGCTGTATCACCAATGCCTGGGTAAGTATACAAAAATAATTTTTGCATGAATAAGTGAATGGACGTAGTGGTGTTTAGAGTTTTCAAGTTCACTTCCACTCCTGCAAACCCTTCCAGTTAATGACTCCATAATGAATGATGTGTTTGATCAGTACAGAGAAGGTGTCTGTATCACATGATACCTCAGAGCTACTATCTCCCTAATGTGTGAAAGGTAATCAGAGCCCTTAGACTGGCCCCTTGTACCGACATTTCAGAACCAAAAATAGTGAACCACAGGGGCTGATATATCCCAGTTCAGAAATTATATAGTATATGCAGAGCTAGATTTTGTTAACATACTTCACACATTGTATTGTTTAAATAACACTCTTCTCTGTATTTTAGGTCATGTCATGTTCCCTTGGAGTTACTTTTGCAACCCAAGCATTTAGTATAGGAGATATTTAAAACACTGCAGCTTGTTAAATCACCTCACCTCACCTCACCTGTAACCTACAGTCTATCATGCTTTTGAGTGTGAAACATGTTACCTAGTGTTTTGTCTTAAATACCCCAACTCTGCAGACTCTTGTCGTAAAAATGCACTAGCAACTGTAGGTGGATCATTATGTCTTTTTGAGATTTTTTTAACAAACAGACAAATAATTTCTTTGCCTACCTCTTGTCTCCCACCCCTCCCATTCCTTCACACACACAAGACATAAAGGACCTTTTACAGATATGTAAAAATACAAAAAATAAAATTAGCCAGGCATGGTGGTGCACACTTATAATCCCAGCTCCGGGAGGCTGAGGCATGAGAATGGCTCAAACCCCAGAGGCAGAGGTTACAGTGAGCCAAGATCACACCACTGCACTCCAGCCTCAACAACAGAACAACACTCCATCTCAGAACAAAACAACAGCAGAAAAAAGACATGGTTTAGGAAGTAAGAATAGTAAACCAAAATGTCAAAATGTTTCAGAATGCTACCTAGGAGCAAAAGAATAATAATAAAGTTTGTTTTGCTTTGTTGGATACTGTTTTACATTTGACTTCATAGAGCCTTTTTGAGGAAACATAATATCACGATTTCACAACCAAAACCCATTATGTTTTTATTTTTAACACCTGCCTATCCTCCCACACATAACTTCCTCTTTAGTTTAAGAATATGACACTTTAAATTATTATGAAGTTACTATTCATTATCAAACGAGATAATGTGACATTATCTACTATATCCATCTACTGTTTTCAGAATCATCACGGTCTACCATTCAACATTTGAAAACCAATAAATTGGAGAGTTAATTTTAATACATAATAAATAGCATGACAGGAAAAATATAAGCACCCTGAAAAAAAAATGCATTTGTTTATAAAGAACTGACAAACTTCATAATCAATGAATATAAGAATATTTTTATCAAAATAAAACACTTGGTGAAACATAGATCAGCAAATCCGGGCCTCACATTTAACAGATGAGGAACTGTCTAGAGAGGGTAGAGTATTTACTCACTATCCAGGAGCAGACGTGGACCAACTCGGGCCGTCTGTGTTCTAATCCAGTGCGTCAGAGTTTTCTGTTGCCTCCCAATTTCCACAAGCAAATTGGAGTCAATGACAACGATTTGGCAAAAGGATATGGAATAGATAGAAATATAGCTAATTTCAGCTATTAGAAGTCTATTCCATTAATCGTTTAATAAAATATTCCAACTTAATTAGTTGATATTCCATAGGGAATTTGGATTCAGCCCTACTAAATAATCTTTCTAATTATTTTGAAATAAGCAGCAACAATAATTCAGTGAACACATTTGGAAATGTTATTTGTTCAGCACTCTCAAATAAATGGAAGCTGCTTCCTACCAGGACAAGTCTGACCATCGTAAGGTTTCCAGCCATCCTAATGACTGAAGGAGTCAATATCTCAATGTCTTTGTAACCCATCTGCAGCACACACACACACTGCATTAATTAGTAATGTTTGGAGTTAAATCAAGAAATGTTTGGAGCACAGAAGAATAATTATCTAATAAAGTTCTTGTAGAGCTTAGGCATTAGCAAAAAGACGCAGGCAAATAAAGTGAAAGGTTATTATTTGGAAAGAACAGGGATATACTAGTTCAGATTCTTTGGGCTACCAAAGACAAAACTGAGTAAAACTAGCTTAAACAATAGATACATTTATCATTTCACATAACAAGTCCAGAGATAAGACAATCTTCAGTTATAGCTTACCAACCTCATCAAGAGCCCAACTTATCTCTCTCCACTCTTCAGTCCTCTATATGAGCAATTTCCCAAAGCCCAGACTACCATATGGTCAAAAGTTGGCTGCAGCAGGGGAGGAAGAAGGAACTTACTCTTCCGTGTCTCTTTCTTGAGAGCAGAGGAGGCCCTTCTCAGAAATTCCCCATTAGAATTCTCCTTAGGTCTAATTTACTAAAACTATATTTTGCAATTTGTACACCAATCACTGGAAATGAAAATGAGGTCACAATTGAGACAGAGTAGGAAGGGGGTTTGGCTTCACCTCACCCCCACTAGAGCATTCTTTCATGCATCCCCACTGACCACGAAACCTGCAACACTACCTCACTGATGCCGTGACGTTTAAACCATGCCTTTTACTTAAAGAATTCCAGGAACTAGGCTGGGCATAATGGCTCACACCTGCAATTCCAGCACCTTGAGAGGCCAAGGCAGGAGGATTGCTTGAGCCCAGAAGTTCAAGAACAACCTGTATGCCACAGCAAGACCTTGTTTCTACAAAAAACTGAAAAATTAGCCAAGCATGGTGGTCTGTTCCTGTGGTCCCAGCTACTCAGGAGGCTGAGGTGGGAGGATTGCTTGAACCTGGGAGGTGGAGGTTGCAGTGGGCTGAGATCACACCACTGCACTCCAGCTTGGGCAATATAGCAAGACCCTGTCTGGAAAAAAAAAAAAAAGAATTCCCAGAACTGGCCTTAGGAGATGACCAAGGTTGTGGAGTGTCCTAGCTATGGAAGGAATGCTAAACAATTGATTTACAGCCTTGTTGCCTCTGGCCAGCCCATAAGGTGGCCCATTACTCAAGATAACCATAGCAACCAGGTAACGCTGACCCGCATAGCCTACCCATCATATGCTTTGCCCAGTTCAGCCTGCATACCCTGCCCCTGATGTCAGTTCCTGCACTACTAGCTCTATTTGGGGAGTCAGTTAGGAAATTCTCTTTCGTGCTGCCTCCCTTATGTCCAACCATGAAGTCTTGTCTAGCGAAACCCTTTTGGTCTTATGTCAATCTCTATTGAACTGAGAACTCAAGAACCAGTTACCTGCTTGTGGCAGGTAACTCCAGACTTCACATAACATGGTAACACCATGACTAGTTTCTTATACAAAGTACAGCCTAAATGTGCTGAGTTTTGGATCACCTTCCTTGTTTCATATGGGAGTAGAGGGTATTTGAACAAAACCATTTCCATTCAGAAAAGAAAAGGGGAGTCAACTGAGGAATGATGAGGTTCACAAACTTGGAAAGGAAAGTTATTTCTCATGAAGGGTTGCAGCCTGTAGGGTGGCCATGCTGGCAGGCTGACCTCACAGCCGGAAGCCAGAAACAGACACTCTGAAGGAGGGGCAAAGAGAATAGGAATTTATGCTTAGCAGCGTGGTCAAATATACATATTCAATAAGCTATAGGAGGAATCATGAATATTTATGAAAGGATAAATGTGTGCATGTGCAATGGAGCTTCATGCCCCTTCATGGGTCCCATGTGCAAAAAATGGCAATGTTAGCATGATCCGAGGGTGGAGTTTTGAGCCCTCTGACATCAAAAAGTGAAGCAGAGGACATGAAAACTCTTACTGTGCATTCTCTGGAGATGGGACAGAACCACTCCATGTGGTTATCTCTGGCAAAAAACTAGAGGCAACATCAGGTGGTTGATTGATATCAGTGGTGAAATCATTCAAAAGGGCTGGTTTCTGGTTAGTTCTTCTGAATGTTGAGGAAGAAGTATAATGAGACTTGATTGACCTTAGTATCCTGTCATAAATCAGAACTTAGTTTTCAAGATTACTCTGGGGTCCCATTGGCCAAGGCATGGTCTGTTCCGTCACTTGGAAGGCTCAGAAATTTATTTTTAGTTTACAGGAGTTAAGCAACCAAAATGTTAGGCAGACAACCTAAAAGTTCACTAAAGATTATACACAACAACATATTTTAATAATACTTTGATATTTATTTTTTAAAACCCAAAGGCACTTATATAGGAAAAGTAATGATAGAGCCATTAAATACAATGTAATTTTTATATAATTGATTAATATATTTAGGATTACAAACCAAGAAATGGTATATTATTGTCAATGAAAAGAGCCAAACTCTATAAAATATTTAAAAAGATCTATTCTGAGCTAAATATGAATGGCCACCACCCATTGCAGAGCCCCAGAAGATCCTGAGAACTTATGCCAGGCATGTCTGTAGTCCCAGCTACTCAGGAGGCTGAGGTAAGAGAATCACTTAATGGAGGAGGCAGAGGTTGCAGTGAGCCAAGATCATGCTACTGCACTCCAGCATGGGTGACAGAGTGAGGCCCCATCTCAAGAAAAAAAAGGAAGGAAAGAAGGGAAAGAAAGAAAAAGAGGGAAGGAAAGAAGGAAGGGAGGGAGGGAGGAAGGGAGAAAGGTAGATCTGTTATTTCAAGCATCTGTATTAGTTTGCTAGTGTTAGCAATGGCAAATCTGTCAGGTTTGCAGAGACTGTATTTTTGCCTTCTTGGAGGAAAAAATTCTGCGGAGGGGCATAAGGCAGAGAAACCGAGGCAACTTTTAGAGCACGAAAGTTTATCAAAAAGTTTTAATGCAGGAATGAAAGGAAGTAAAGCACACTTGCAAGAGGGCCAAGTGAGTGACTTGAGAGATCCAAGTACACTGTTGGGCCCTTGACTTGGGGTTTTACACATTGGCATGGTGCCAGGATTTCTGCGTCTCCTCCCTCAATTTTTCCCTTGGGGTAGGTTGTCTGCATGTGCAGTGACCTGCCAGCACTAGGGAGGGGCCACCATACTGAAGTTGTGCACATGCTCACTTGAGTTGTTTTCCCTTACCAGTTGAGCAATCCTGGAGGAAGGTCATATACTGGTTATACGCCATTTGCCTCTTAGTGTGCGTGCTTGAGCCCTCTTACCCAACTCCTGAGATCTTACTGCAAAGCTGCTGATCACTAGCTTCAGGGGTTTTCTATCTATTAGGAGACTGCCTTTCCCTGGTGCTGGCAGGGAGATGGTTTAACAATTGCCTCTCTAAAATAGTAGACATGTGTGGGGAGCTCTGCTGCCTTGCTTATGTCTGCCTGGTTACCTATTCTAACACTAGGGTTCCTGTAAAACCTAGAGCATTCTGAATGACTTAAACCACAGAAATTTATTGTCTCATAGTTCTGGAAGCTAGAAGTCCAATATCAAGGGGTTGGTAGGTAGGACCATACTCCCCCTAAAGGCACAAGGGAAGGATCTGTTTTAGGCCTCTCTAATAGCTTGTGGCAGGTAACCCTAGTGTTCACATGACATTCTTCCTGTGTGCATATTTGTGCCCAAACTTCATCTTTAAATAAGGACACTAATCATATTGGATTGGAAGCCTACCCTACTCCAAAATGACCTTATATTAACTAATTACATCTGCAACACCCTATTTCAAATAACATCACATTCTGAAATACTGGGGATTATAAATTTACCAGATAAATTTTGGAGTACACTATTCAACTCATAACAACTTCCTTGTTAACAAAAATAAGGTTGAAGATAAGTATCAAGAAAATATCCTTCAAAGAATAGCATCAAGAAATGAAAAGACAGCCGGGCATGGTGGTTCATGCCTGTAATTCCAGTACTTTGGGAGGCTGAATATCATTTGAGGCCAGAAGTTCAAGACCAGCTTAGCCAAAAACACAAACTATAAAAAATTAGCTGGGTGTGGTAGCATGTGCCTGTAATCCCAGCTACTCAATAGGCTGAGACATGAGAATCATGAGAATCACTTGAACTTGGGAAGCAGAGGTTGCAGTGAGCAGAGGTCATGCCACTGCACTCCAGCCTGGGCAAGAAAGCAAGACTGTCTCAAAAAAAAAAAAAAAGAAAGAAAGAAAAGAAATGAAAAGACAACTCACAGAATGGGAGAAAATATTTACAAACCAAGAGACTTCTCAAGGGGCTTTTATCTAAAATATATAAAGAATTTTAAACTTAATGATAAAAGATAAATAATCCCATTAAAAGTAGGCAAAGGATTTGAATATCATTTCTCCAGAGAAGATATGCAAATGGCCAATGAGAAATGAAAAGATGTTCAGTGTCATTAGTCATCAGGGAAAAGCAAATCAAATCCAAAATGAGCCACCACATCACATCTACTAGGATAGCTAGAATAAAAAGGCCAGATAACAGTAAATGCTGGCAAAAATGTAGAGAAATTGTAAGCTATATACACTGCTTATGGGAATGCAAAATGGTGTAGCTGCTTTCAAAAACAATCTGGCAGTTCCTCAAAAGGTTAAGCAAGAGTTATCATGTGATCCAGCAATTCCATTCCTAGATATATAAACAAAAAATGACAGAACTTATGCACATTTGAAAACTTGTACATGGCTGGATGTGGTGGCTCATGCCTGTCATTCCAGAAGTTTGGCAGGCCAAGGTGGGCAGATCACTTGAGTTCAGGAGTTCAAGACCAGCCTGGGCAACATGATGAAACCGTGTTGCTACAAAAAATAAAAAATTAGCCAGGCATGGTGTTGCACACCTGTAGTCCCAGCTACTTGTGGGGCTGAAGGAGAAGGATCGCTCAAGCTTGGGAGATGGAGGCTGCAGTGAGCTGAGATTGCACCAGTGCACTCAAGCCTGGACAACAGAGTAAGACCCTGTCTTGGAAAAAAAAGAACAAAACTGGTATGTGAATGTTCATGGCTGCATTATTCACAATAGCCAAAAAGTGTAAACAACACAAATGTTCATCAACTGATTAATGGGTAAATAGAATGTGAAACGTTTATATAATAGAATATTATTCAACAATAAAAGGGAACAAAGCACTGATATGTGTTACAACATAGATGAACCTTTTAAAAAATTACGTTAGGTGAAAGAAACCAGTCACAGAAGACCATATATTGTTGTGATTCCACTTATTTGAAATGTATTATATTATTCCATTTATATGAAATGTCCAGATTAGTCAAACCTATAGAAACAGAAAGTAGATTAGCAATTTCCTTAGACTGAAGGGAGGCAAGAATGGGAAGTGTCTGCTAATAGGTACAGGGTTTTTTGTTAGGATGATGAAAAATGCATTCTGAAATTGATCATTTTGCTAGGCAGTCAACCCTGTGACTATATTAAAAACCATTGAATTATAAACTTAAAATGGGTGAATTTTATGCCATGTAGATTATATCTTGATAAAACTGATATATATGAAAGACTTGAGGTTATAATTTTTAAAGAACATAATAATCATGCTTGATTAAAATAAAACAGTAATGCATATTGTACTTTGAGTATCTCCATTCACCATTGCGCAAGCAAGTTTGTTTTCCCCCATATGATTGCTCCTATTGAAAGTGATACAGATTTCATTCAATTAAATGTTGATCTATTTAGAAACAGAAATGCTATAGAACATCCTACAGGTATAGATCTATCATTTCCATTTTTTCCCAAATGGGAACCCTAAGCTTACTGGAAATGCTTTGAAAGAAATCTTCACTCTGGAAGTCATGGCCAAACTGTGGTGACTTAGAATTTCTCGGGGAGCTTGTTAACAAAACAGATTTCTAGGCATTGGTCCTCAAAATTTCGATTCAGTTGATCTGGGACATTGCCTAAAATCTGCATCTTTATCAAGGGATTGTGATACAGGGGGTCTTCAGATAATACTGTACTGCAGGAATTCTAGGGTATATAAGGAGCAGTATGTTTAGTAAAAACTGCACTACAGAAATCTTAGAGTAAATGAAGGGCAGCCCAGGACTGAGGTGAAAGTCTGTTCCCTGGACGTAGATTCTAAGGGTTCAAATTCTGCCTCAGCCACTTCCTACTTCTGTGCCTGGGGCAGGTTCCCTGAGCTTTCCTTTCTCCTTTGTAAAATGAGGACAAGTCCCCTCACAGAGTTAGTGTGAGGATGAGACAAAGTCACATAATGATACTTAGAACAGAGGCTGGTACAAAGTAAGCACTAAAAATGTATTTGCTGTTACTATTAAATGTGAATTATAAAATTTAAATACCATGTAGATCACAGGCAAAGAATTTTAGACTTGCAGAACATACTGTAATAGCAAATTAATTTCTATAATGGTAACATATTCCAATCTGATCATTTAAAATAATAATGTCCTCGGAAACCAAGTTTTCAGTGTTGAGTTGGCATCTAAGCCGTAGGTTGGATGGGACCTACCAAAGCCAGAAAGTGACTAGGATGATGGGCCTGGCTGTAGAACCATACGAACCAATCATAGGCTTTCTTCTATAAAAGTCAGAATATAGAAAAAAAACATTTTTACAAATGATCTTGGGCCGGGCACGGTGGCTCATGCCTGTAATCCCAGCACTTTGAGAGGCCGAGGTGAGTGGATCACCTGAGGTGAGGAGTTCAAGACTAGCCTGACCAACATGGTGAAACCCCATCTCTACTAAAAATACAAAAATTAGCCGGGTGTGGTGGCAGATGCCTGTAGTCCCAGCTACTTGGGAGGCTGAGGCAGGAGAATCGCTTGAACCCAGGAGGCGGAGGTTGCGGTGAGTCGAGATTGTGCCATTTTCACTCCAGCCTGGGTAACAGCGAGACTCTGTCTCAAAAAAGAAAAAAAATCTACTAGTCTGAATTGTTATTGACTTGCTCTTTCTGGAGAGATGTTTATACTCTTGCATATTCTGATTTAGTTTTCCTTTTCCTTTCTTATAGCTATGCTAAAATAGAGCCTGTCCAAGGTTCACTCCCATTAAATGTGTCCTTCAGCTTTTTGTTTGTTTTTTAGCATGAGAAGGTCCTGTAATATTTGTGTCGAAAATTACATTTGACCATAATTCTTGGCTGACTCTCAGCTGATTCAGGTGCATTTTTCCTCCCTTTGGCTGATGGTTGCCAGCACAGGCTGTCAGTCAGTTAGCACCATTTATGGAGGTCCCCTGGTGTGCAGGCCTCAGAGAACCTCAAAACAAAACAGGAGCTAACGCTTGGCTTTTACGGCACACACGATTTATTGGGCCAATCAGGACAAGCACAGAGGCTATATACATAATACATGAAACATAATACAGACATATACCATCGTGTACTAGCAGGATCAGCCTCAGGCATATTTTCCATGTTTCTTCCTCACTCCCAGGTGCTGCTTTACAGCCAATAAATATTATCAAATGATCTCATTTATCATATGTAACATCCTTGAGTAAGTGACAGATACTGCCCTCAAGACCTTCCTACCCAACCAGTACTTTCTAAGCTATTGGCCACGTTCTACGATTCACTCTCCAAGCCCCTGTCCCAACTTCAGGATCCTCTTTCTCTCCTCAGGTCCCTTTGCTTAGCTGGCTATAAAGAAAATCTAATTTTTTAAAAAATGTTACACTAAAGCATGACTAGTGGGTTACAATGTAATATTTAAACTTTTTATTAGTCCAAAAGAATAAATCCATGATGGTGAAATTTTAAAAGGAAAGGCAACTGGATAAGAGGAGATATACTTTGACATGTATGAAGTTTCCTTTTTTAGACAGCACTTTTTAGGTTTGTATTTGCAAGGCCAGCGCTGCTGCTGCTATTTCTTTCCAGGTCCTCAGTGAGACTGAGGGGTCAACAAGTAGTTTGTTCTCCTTGGCCTTAAAATCCAAACAGCCAGGACCTGGTGTGGTGGCTCATGCCTGTAATTCCAGCCCTTTGTGAGGCCAACGCGGGAGGATCACTTCAGGACAGGAGATTGAGCCCAGTGTGGGAAACAGAGTGAGACCCGCATCTCTACAAAAAGTAAAAAATAAAAATTAGCCAGGCATGGTGGTGCACATATTCAATCATAACTACCTGGGAAGGAAGCTGAAGCAGCAGGATCACCTGAACCCAGAAATTTAAAGTTACAGTGAGCTCCGATCGTGACACCCCGGCCTGGGCAACAGAGCAAGACCTTGTCTCAAAAAAGAAAAAAAAAAAAAAAAAAATCCAAATAGTTAGGCTTCCCAGAGGCACAGTTGTTTGAAACTAAAAGAATAATATGCTTTTCCTATCTGATAATGGCTTCTCTGTAAGAAAGAACATTTTTCTTTTAACTGTGCTTTGATTAGTAGCGTCATAACTTTTATCTGCAGATAAGGCCTAACTTGGAACAAGAATAAGTAAATACAAATCTTTAAATGCTATCCATCCCCTTTCATTAACTAACAATTTATCCACTGTTGCTCAGGTAACTCTAATTCAGCCTCTGAGTATGAGTAAAATTAACTCACCCAGGACAGAGGGTCTGACAACTGTGGACTCTGTCTGGTTCATATAGATTGTGCACAATTGTTTCAAACCAGATCTTTTCCTTGATTCCTATTAGCTCAAGTCTCTACCTGTTCGCTCCTAACCACTTAGAAAGCCCTGTTTTTCCTTCTAAGAATCCTGCTTTTGGTCTTTGGCTCTACATCTGGAGGTATGAATAGAAAGAAAATAAAATTATATGCCAGCAGTCTTCTGCCACAGAGACAATTGTTTCCCTTTTAGAAAAAGTGCCCCAAGCCCCATCCTGGCATCTTTCCATTTCTGAGTTTTAAAAGAGTGTTCTCTCTGTCCTTTTCCCAAATCCAACTCAAAATATGAGACGAGTTAGAATTTCCAAATTTAGTTTACTAGAAAACAGTTTTTAAAGGCAAATATAGTTTTAAAACTGAGAAAAAATGTCCTTTGTATCTTTTCAGTCTTTTCATAGACAATTTATTCTGTCTAATTTAAAATGAGGTTTGTAATTTTAACTGTGATATTGTTTGGATGACTAGAGGGACATCCCAGGTGGTATCACTATGGGAATTCCTTACATAGGAATGAACCTGAGATATAGTATTGAAAGAAAGAAATACAACATTCGACGGATATCAGTTCAACAAAGGAAGGCATGAATTTTGAAGTGTGGGAAATCATGTGTGTAAATATAAAGATGAGAATTACTGAGTCATGTACTGAGAATAGAAAACCAGTTTCTTGACCTTATCTGTCAGCATAATAGAGGATTAGGACATCCGGAAGAAAGAAGAATACATTTGTAAAAGATTTTGAATTTATGCTTGGGGAGGAAAGATTATAGAAGTGAGTAAGAAATAAACATGTTTTTCTACCTTTATTAGTTAAGTATGCATTTCTGAGCCTTTCTAAAGATTTCTCACTATGAATACTAAACATTTTCCCAATTTAAATCCTAAACAAATGATCTGTTTATACTCTCAGCTTGCTAAGTATGATGCAGACTCAGGTATTTGTACATTAGAAAATAAATTATTATGGTTTCTGGGAATATGGTAGAACAGGTACCTTAACTGACCTTCCTGCTAAAAATAACTAAAAATGTAGAATAAAATTATTTTAATGCATTGATGACCTGGAAAGTTAGTAAGGAATACTCTGGGATCAAAAACTAAGTGAAGGCAGGAATCCTGAGGGGTAAGCCAAAGACGGAGGCCAACTTTCACCTTGAGAACATCTGACGCTTCCATTTTTATGCCTTTGAGAGTGCTGGAGACAGATGACAAAGCCCAGGGCCTACCCAAGTTGGGGAGGATTAAAAAAAACAAAATTCAGTTACAATCTCTTTACCAAAGACTCATCTAAAACTAACGGATACAGAAAGATATCAGGGGAAGGGGTACCTTAAATAGTACTAGAGATCAGAGATTAACATTGGGTATGGACAACTACAGAATGTATGAATAAGAAGAAAGCGAATTCATACCCTTTTAAGGAAACTATCCAGCACAGTCTATTAAAATAAAATATTATATGAAATACACATGTGCTTCAACCTAGTAAAGCCACTTCTTTCATGATCCTTTTCAGACTTTCTTCCTTATGATTTGGACACTTGGCTTTGGTGAGATTGAGATACCAGGAAGCAGACAACCAAATATGTGATTGGTTTAAAGTCTGTAAATGTAAAAGTTGTAAACCACTATATGTTGAAATTTTGGCTGGGCGAGGTGGCTGTAATCCCAACACTTTGGCCTGTAATCCAAACACTGGGAAGCTGAGGCAGGTGGATCACAAGGTAAAGAGATCAAGATCATCCTGGCTAACATAGTGAAACCCCATCTCTACTAAAAATATAAAAATTAGCTGGGCGTGGTGGCAGGCACCTGTAGTCCCAGCTACTCGAGAGACTGAGGCAGGAGAATCACTTGAACCTGGGAGGTGGAGGTTGCAGTGAGTTGAGATGGCATCACTGCACTCCAGCCTGGTGACAGAGCAGGACTCCATCTCAAAAAAAAAAAAAGAAAAAATAAAATTTAAAAATAGTGATACATGGTTACATGAAAGAAGATCAATAAAGAATGTAAGTGAAGGAAAAATTGCAGAGGCCATTTTGAGCAGACTTATGTTTGGTAGACTTAGTGTTCAGATGGAAAAGTAGTTCCTATGACTATTTGGAGGCTTTAAAAAACCAAAAACCCCAGGAACTTCATCAGAAAATCAGGATTCCTTGCAGTAGTTTCTGGCCAGCTCTGCTTGTCTAGAACCTCAAATGGATGCAAGGTGACAGCAAGGAATGAAGGGCACAGGCATGTACTGATATAGGACAAGAAAATCCTTACCATGGCAGTCAGACTCCTTTTTTTTTTTTTTTTTTTGGTTAATGAAAGAGTCTAGCTCTGTCACCCAGGCTGGAGTAGAGTGGCATGATCTTGGCTCACTGCGACCTTTGCCTCCCAGGATCAAGGGATCCTCTCACCGCAGCCTCCCGTGTAGCTGGGACTACAGGCATGCACCACCATGCTCGGCTAATTTTTGTGGAGACAGGGTTTCCCCAGGTTTCCCAGGCTGGTCTTGAACTCCTGGGCTGGAGTAATCCACCGTCCTCAGCTTCCCAAAGTGCTGGGATTACCTGCATAAGCCACCGCGCTTAGCTAGTTAGACTCTTGAGGGCCAAAGTGTCCACTCCCCCACACAAAGCCATTGGTTCTGGGCTTTCATAACCTGAAAGATTTCTCATTACGAGTGGGTTGCTGGAACCACATAATCCTCACTGGGCCTTGTGAAGAATGGGGGAAGCCCAGAGAAGTTGTATCTGCTAACCCCACCATATATTCATGATCTTGTATATAACTTTTTCACATTGTATTCATTCAGATAAAAGAAAGTAAAAGTAACTTAGTCAAGTCTGAAGTTGGTGTTGGTGGCCTAACATCTATCATAAGGCTTTTGAAATACTACACTAATAAGTACATACATTTATCTTTTTTAAACTATTTCATTCATCAAAACAGTATTGGCACAGTAATTCTCATATTATCATCAAATAATAAAATTGCTACTTTCTTTACTCAATTATTTAGAATCCCAGAAATTGCAATTGAATTCCATATTGTATTTAAATAAAGAACTGAAAGGAAGAGAATTAAAGACTTGGGAATTTATGGTATATAACAATACAAAAGAAAGAACTCTGCATATTTATGGAAACATTGTTGATGGTACAGTTCTACTGAAACTCATACACATTTTACTGCTTATTTACATATTATCTTGGAAAAAACAATATTTTTTACTTTTTCAATTTCCTTATGTTAAAATACATGTAATTCTATAGGATATCACTATAGGTGTTATAAAAACAAGTGATACAGGTGTTATATAAACCACAGTAGGTCCACCACCACATCAAAGTTAGAGTCAAAGATACTTCAAAGATTACATGAAATGATCTGAAAACAGATTTTACAAAAAATGTGTACTGTACTGGGGCACATCCATGGCCCACTCAAACCGTATTCTATCTCTTACTGTGGCATCAAAGAAAGGTATATGGAACTAACACTGACCTTCATGATATTGCTCCAAAGTGGATTGGATAACACCTTACCCTCTTGACCCAGAAACCCTAGCTTTCCTAAATAATGCAAATGTCAGTCATTTATATATTGTTTCACGTCTTTCTAAAACTTATTTGTATTTGCATACTGACTCATATATAGGATCACAAATTGATTAAGTTTGCTATCTGTATGTCGAGTGACCTTTTCTTTATTTATTCCAAACTACCTTATTCAAATAATTAAGAGAAACATTTAGCAGGGCGTTTCAGAGAGCAAGGGGCTCCCTTAAAAGAAGGAGGTGGGGGGTTTCCTTAAAATATGAAGAAATGCTAAAGCTAGGTTATAAAATATGGTGATGCATTTAAATATTTACATTCAATTATGATTTAACCCAAAATATACAATGCAATCTAATTCTGCAAATTTCATAAGATTTATTAAAAATGCAATAGCCTGGCCGGGTGCAGTGGCTGATGCCTGTAATTCCAGCACTTTGGGAGGCCGAGACAGGTGGATCATGAGGTCAGGAGATCGAGACCATCCTGGCCAACGTGGTGAAACGCCATCTCTACTAAAAATACGAAAATTAGCTGGGCATGGTGGAGGGTGCCTGTAATTCCAGCTACTCTAGAGGCTGAAGCAGGAGAATCATCGAACCCAGGAAGTGGAGGTTGTAGTGAGCCAAGATTGCGCCACTGCACTCCAGCTTGGCAACAGAGCGAGACTCCGTCTCAAAAAAAAAAAAAAATGCAATAGGGTATGAATTGTATTCCTTTCCCTCTTGTATCTCTGTGAGGGCAGATTCAACTTCATTTGGAATGTTCTCAAAAATCTACCTTTGGGGTTCTTCATGAATGTAAGGCTTGAAACCAAAAGGCCTTCTTGGCCTCCTTGATAAACCCTGACATTTAGTTTCTAATAATCTGAGATTTGGTGACGAAGTCTCTGGTTTCCTGATCCTTGCCCTTTCATAGTTTGTATCGGATTTTTCATGAATGGCAAAAATTAAATAAACTGTTTAGTTCGGGTTGAGTTGAAGGTGAGGGAGAGTGAGGGGATAAAGGGATGCAAATGAAAGATAGATTTTTCTTTTATGTATTGGTGAATTTTCCTTGTATGGAAAACTGGTTGGGCAAGCTGCAGGATACTAAGCAATGTTAAAAATAATTAAAGAAGCAAAATAGTGGCATAGCGTGAAGCAATGGAGAAAGTCGTTTGAGGCAAAACAATTACAGGTATATCTATATATCTATGTCTGTATCTCCACATATATCCATTATTCAGGAAGTTTACTTTTAAATAGGATACAAACTGCCCTTCCCCCACCATTCCATCATCATGCATCTTTTGGCTGGATATGATAGCTGACAGCAGGCAGCTGCACTGGCTGATTTCTTGAGACTTCTTATTGGTTAGACAAAATATCCATAGCTCTTGACTTGATCTTTGCTGCTATTGCTCTGTTTGACTTCATGCAGGCAGTCATGGCTGACGTGCTCTTTCTATTGACTATTTAAGTACTAACCAGTAGCCAAGTCCTCAGAGTGGGAAGATTCTTCTCCAGCCATTTTATATTTTTGGTTATGGTTTCCAGAACAATTTGAAAAATATCCAGATGTGATCCTTGAGCCTCAAGAGATTCAAAAAATAGTTCCACCTGTAAAATATGCAAGAAAAAATTACTGACAGTTCATAAAACACTGTCTTGGCCGGGTGTGGTGGTTCACATCTGCAATCCCATCACTTTTGGGAGGCCAGGGTGGGCAGATCAATTGAATTCAGGAGTTCAATACCAGCCTAGGCAACATGGCAAAACCCTTAATTCTAAGAAAAATTTAAAAAAAAAAATTAGCCAGATAAATTATATACACACACGTATAGGCATTTCTCTGCCACCTCTAAAAGGTTCTTTTCTTCTTTCCTGTATAATTATTCACTTTATCTTCAACTAATAGGTAAAATAAGACAAAAATTATAACTTCTCATCTTACAAGTGAACACACTGTAGCTAAAGAACTTAAGTGATGACCGAGGTAATCCCAGCACTTTGGGAGGCCGAGGAGGGTGGATCACAAGGTCAGGAGTTGAAGACCAGCCTGGCCAAGGTGGTGAAACCCCTTCTCTACTAAAAATACAAAAAAATTAGCCAGGTGTGGTGGTGAGTGCCTGCAATCTCAGCTACTCGGGAGGCTGAGGCAGAGAATTGCTTGAACTCAGGAAGTGGAGGTTGCAGTGAGCTAAGATTGCGCCACTGCACTTTAGCCTGGGCGACAGAGCAAGACTCTCAAAAAAAAAAAAAAAAGAGGACTTAAGTGATTTACCCAAGTCACAGAGTAAACGGTGAGCTGGGATTTAAGTTCCATAATTACGAATTTGCTTAAAGGGTAAATAAATTTAAGATTTATTGTGAAAAGAAGATGCCAAGACTAGAATGTTTTTTTTAAGACACGTAAAATTACCAACAATAGTTGTGTTAAAAAGATCATTAGGTATGCTTCCAAACTTTAATATAATCACTCCTGCATCATAATACAATATGAAATAAATAATAAAAAAAGACATCTCTAGGGAGAGAGATCCAAAATGGCC